>JALAZF010000642.1:600000-815000 GCA_022829125.1 Lathyrus tuberosus | reverse complement strand
TGGTTCCTTATATTCCATATCGCATACACAGCTTCAGTAAACGCGAGCTTTAGAAGTTTCTTCCTGCAACCTTTATCGCTTGTCATTCTACAAATGGTCTTAAGCTCCAAACCTCATCCTTTGGAATATGATATGCATTAATCCAGGTTAGGGTTAGGATTTGTACCCAAACTTTTTTGGTCACCTCACATTAAAAAAAGATATGATCACAACTCTCCGGTAGCCCGCAGTACACACATTCTCCATCAGTGGTTATTCCAAGTTTAAGCAAACGATTTTTTGTGGGGAGTCTATCCCGCCATGCCATCCAAAGAGTAAAAATCGTAAAAGAGATTTTTCCAATCTACTTTCGGTTTGGTCCCTCTAAACATCTGGTAAACCCTTTTGGTCACATATTTTCTGTTCACCTTGAGCTCTTCCCAGACACTTGACTTCATCAGGATGTCTCTATATTTGAATATTGCCTTGATAATCCAGGAACAATGAGGTTTCAGAATAAAATTTTCAGCATCTTCCTTTTTCAAATAATACGTATGGATCCAGTTAATCCACATTCTGTCCTTCTTTGCATAAACATTCCACAATAATTTCCCTATGGTCGCCTTGTTCCAATCTCTAAGATAGATGACATTTAGACTACCTGCGGAAATAAGGTCACTGATGTGCTCCCAAGAGACGGGGGCTCTTCGAGTTATCGTATCCTTCCTCGACTAGACAAAACTTCTACAAATGCTATCAATATGAGAAATTTTCTTTTTTGGCAACGCGAAAATCTGCATCCAATAGTTAGTTATTGAAAAAATCACACTTTTCACAAGCTGAACCCTTCCTGCATAAGATAAGAGTCTGGTACTCCAATGCTTTAACCTCACCATCATTCCCTCAATTAGAGGCTGGCAGTCATTTATCGTCAATTATTATTATTATTATTATTATTATTATTATTATTATTATTATTATTATTATTTAAATTTTATTTTTCAACCAAATTATTTTTAAAATATTCAAAGACCTTACTATTATTATCTTATTATTATTATTATTATTATTATTATTATTATTATTATTATTATTTAAATTTTATTTTTCAACCAAGTTATTTTTAAAATATTCAAAGACCTTACTATTATTATTATTATTATTATTATTATTATTATTATTATTATTATTATTATTAATTTTTTTTTATAATTAGCCGCAGAAAATGCATCCATATATGAACATAGCCTAAGATATTGACCAGCTCCATGCATATACTTTTCCACGTTAAAAAACAAGTTGAATTAAAGTCTTAAGAACAATTTAATATTATGCGGATGATTGTGAACATCATCTCGTGGATGGATTATACACCCTTCCCGTACACATCATGATGGATGGTTTTGAACACTAAACCACGACTAAACTTTGCAAACTTATTGCTTGATTTATTTTTAATTTATTCATGATCACTAATAAAATAATTAAAAGGCAAAATATTATTTTTGTCCCTTAACTATATTTTTGAGTTCATATTTGTCTCTTAATTTTTTTGGTGTCAGATTGATCTCTTAATTCTTAAAACGTGTCGTGTTAGTCCTTTTTATCTAATTAGCGACAGGAAAATTTAAAAATCGGTCGCTAAACTAGGGTTTAACTTGGGTTTATATATATATATATATATATATATATATATATATATATATATATATATATATATATATATATATATATATATATATATATATATATATATATAAAATATTATATAATATAATTTTAACTTCCATCTACCGAGGTGAGAAAAAGGCGAATTTATGTAATTTTTTTACTGCGGGTGCGTTTGTTTCAAGCTATAAAAAACATTCCACGGAATCATATTTCTTAGTTTATTATTCTTAGGAATAATATTCCCACTTATATGTTTGGATAAAAGTTAAAATTTTTAGAAATGATTACATATTTATTTAATTTAAAAATTATAAAAAAATAAAAAATAATAATATGTGAGTAGTAGTGGGAAGTTATATGAAGTTGAGTTTATTCTCATGGGAATGTTGGATTCCCACCCTTTATGCATGAGAATAAGTATGAAAAAAATTACGTGCAAACAACATTCATGAGAATAAAAAGTACTCGAGAACTATTTTTAAAAACTTGAAACAATAATGAGATTGTTGCATTTTCAATGTCACATTCTCGGGAATGTAATTTCAATCCTTGACACCAACACACCATGAGGGAGAAAATAGAGCGGAGTCTTTGTTATTTTTATTAACATGCGTGATTGCGTTTTGCAGATATCTTAGAAAAGGCAAGCAAGTTGAAGTTGATCCACAACCTTGTAAATGCTCAAGGAATTCAGGCCGTGGTGAATACTAGGACTTCTGCCTATGTCCCACTCCTCTGAAAACTATTGCTCCTTCTATAACCCTTTCTCCTACCCTTGCTATAGAGACTTTTGTTTCTGCTCCCAAGGTAGATCAACTTGTGGATGTTACGACAACTTTAACTGTGGATGAGTCAACCCTGCCTCCAATTTTGATTAAAAGGGTCCGGAATAAGGAATAACAATCCCCCAGAATGAGAGTTCTCCAAAAAATACTCATGTCGCCGATAATTGTGCTTCTAGGAAGATAGCTCCTTTTAAGCAAATGTCATATGTCTTCTCTTTCGGGCTTGCCCATACTCCCGATGAGGGTGGCACTACTATTTTGACGTCAGACTTATCACTCATTTAGAATATCCCTGGGGGTAAAAAGATAGAACTAGCCTCTGAGTTTGCTCACAGTATGTTCAAAGTTGCTTTTATCTTCTCCCTTGTCTCTGCTGGTCGGGGAGACTCCTTGGCTCTGGGTAATCCTACCAAGGAAAGAGATACTTGGAAAGGGAATGTCGATTCTATGGAGACGTGATGCTCTATGCTCCAGAAGGAGCTTGTTGTGCTGTAAAAAGAAGTTAAAGCTACTAACTCTTTGCAAGTGGTGGCAAAAATACATGGCTCTCCTACTGCTCTGGTTGCTCGGGTGACTAAGTTGCAAGATTCCCTCAAAGACACAGAGAAGCAATATCAGGATGCTTCTGATTTTTGTTGAAGAGAAAACTCTCCATGTGTAGAAGCATCAGAAAACTCTTCTTTAGTGGAGTGAGGCTCATGCAGAGGCCTTGAAAGCTCTCTAGGATCTGTTGGACGATATGAAGCAAGCACACCATGATTTTCTTCAGCAGACTATACAGGTCATACTTGGGATCCGTGAACGAGTTATTGAGCAGGAGAGGAGGTTGTACCCTGATGCCATAATTTATGTTGAGACACTTGACCCGTTTAAGTTTGCTCACGGTGTGGCTCAGGAGGGTGAATCATATACCTTAGATCCAAATGCTCCAACTTGATTTTTGTTTTTTTCCTTGTAATACTTTATTTCCTACAATGCTTCCCACGTTTTTGTCTTAGGTGTAAGAATATTTAATTATTAAAAGGAATATTTTTATATTGATGATTCAAGTTTTCTTCACTTTAGAGCTTTGAACTTGTCTTAATTTTATCACAATCGTTGTTTACGAATTGTTATAACTCAAGGGCTTGCTCTTTTACCCTGTGAAGTTTGCTTGCCTAGGTCAGACCGCCGACTTTCATTGGCTACAACAAGATACTTATTTTAGGTATGAGAACACTAATCTCTTGCTTCATGAAGGAAATAAATCATTTCATTGTAATGAACTGGCAGACATGCCTTTTGAATTTCCTTACATTTGCAACTTGGTGCATTTAATGATGTTAGCTACCATTTTTGTTTGCTGTACTTGCTCTATGTAGTTAGCATTTTCTGTAGTAGTATATCGATTCGTATATTGCAAAGGGGCGAGTTGCTTCTGATCCCATGGGAGAGGTTTGGGATCACCGAATTCAATGTTTATGTGGTCGTATTTTTGTACTATTCTCCACGTCAGAAAGGATCATTCCCCAGCCAAAGGTATGCTCCCCGTCCGTTTCCCCAAGGCTTGGCTTGGATTAGATGGCCGTCTCTAGAATCCATTACCTATGCCATTGGATTGGCTAGTTCTTAAGGGGGGAGGAACGCTACATACGAATGAGGAATCATGTGAGGTTTGTACTTGAGCCGTATAAGAATTGCAAAAATGCTTTTAGTTTGTATTGAAAATGTAATCAGACATGGAATGCATTTAAGCTTTCTCAATGTTATGTTATTTGTTATTTTTTATTTTCATTTTTTAGTCTTTCTCCTGTGTTTTTTTTAATATGGTACCTATAATGAATGATGAATGATAATGGAATCTTTGCTTGTTACTTCTTTGTTTTCTTACTAACACGAACCTAACTCTTCAATTATATTTGTGCTTTGGATCTTTGGAATATTTATGATTCTTAAATTTAGAGTAAAGACCATAAATCCACAATGCCCTTAGTCCTAACAAAAATATTTTTTGTAGAAATATATCTTGGTTGACTGTAGTCATGATTGAAATCCCAAAATGATGTCTTTACATGTAATTATATATTTGGGGATGAGGTGGAAGGTAAGAGCATATTATTTTCTTGGAAATAGTATGTAGGTAGGTTTGTGACTACCTCATGTGCTCTCTTTGATTGACTCAGTAACTCTGTTCTCTGTCCGAGTCAAGAGTAGTTTGAGAGTCTTGATTGACTCCTTTGGAGGAGTTTTCTTGGTGCTTTGAGGTGTTTTTGGTTTCTATTGATAAGCTATAAGCTATGAGCTAAAACACTATTTGAAATAGCGTCTGAAAAATAAGTTATAAGCTATTAAAATAAGCTATATGTTCGTGATGAAAGAACTGTTACCAAACAAGTCTTTTATTGTCATACGAGCTTATAAGCTATAAGCTCAAAAACTGGCTTTCCAAATAGAACCTTTGTTTGGTTTTCGACAGATTTAATGGTTTATAAATCTCAAGTTTTTTGGAAGACTCGTGTAGGTTAATTGCATTTTAACCATGGAAAAATAAATAGAGAATTTATTTAACCATAATTTAAATGTGACAAATATGTTATGAGGTTGTATCTAGCCACAGTTTAGCGATAGTAAATTTTGGGTCCTATGCAAAATCATATCTTACACGCTCTTAAAGATGCTCTAAATTAATTTGGTTATAACTGGAAAATCCATGTATGAAATAGTAAAAAGACTTACATGGTAACCTTTTGAGCTTTTTGTTAATGAATGGTAATAGGAATTCGTCCCTCCTCATGGGTAGATTTAACCTCTTATAACCAATGCATATCCTCCACCCATTAAGTGTTCAGGTTGGAATTCACTTGTTTGTCCTGATCTTAGTAAATGTAAATTCTACCTTTTTTAGGACTACATTAAATGAACTTACCCACACACTATCAGAGATCAGATAAATTACCTCTACTTCTAATATTTTAACAACTTATTTCTTAACTACTTCCTTCATAGTTGAATTCAATAGTCTCTGAGGTTGTATGACGTGTTTATATTCTTATTCCGTTTTGATTATGTCCATGTATTAAGTACACTTATTCCTATCAAATCATAAATGTTCCATTAGAATGCATCTTAGTTCTCCTTTAAAATAGGCGGTTGATAACTCACTTGTTGAACATAAGAATCCAAAAAACAATAGGGGGGTGGATTGTGATATTCAGATTTCAAGAACTTTTTAGAAAAATAGTTGATTTTAATTTGGTTGACTTTAAGAAGAGGGTATAAGAATAGATCGAGTTGCGGAAAAGATAAATGTCAGAAAAATAAAGAGATGGAGTAAGATAGATCACACTGATTATTATCCTGGTTAGGCCTTAAATCACACGACCTACTCCTGTCACACTAAGATTTTCATCTTCAGATATCCACTATCAATAAATTGAGGTTTTATACTGGTTCATCTCAAAAACCTTACACCAAGCTTTTTACAGATTTAGTTTGCAACCTTCAAGTCTATTAGAAAATCAAAAGAGAGCTAAGGCCCCGTGTAAAAAAATTCAACACAACAATAGAACAATATAACTCTTGGATGAAGATTTTCAATCTTTCACCGTTAAGGCATTTTCTAGTGAATAAACCCAAGAAAAATAGGGAGAATGAGTGAGATACGAGAATAGATAGTTCATAAAACTCATGTTTTAGAAGTGAGGAATACAATCCTTTGTATAGGAAAATATTTAGGCTAAAAAAGGCAACGATCCATGGTCTTGGCCATTTCTTGGCACTAATGATTACGATCAAAGAGCCAATAAATAATTCCATGAATGTTCAGGAAGGATGTGAGTCTGTTGTTTGCAATCGATCATGAATACTCGTTATATACATTAACAAGAGGGTAATATACCTCTCCCTCGGGGTCGTCCATAGTTATCTTTTTCATCCACATCACTAAACGATTTTTACATTAGCGTAATTGTCATTGCCATTGTTATTAGTTTTAATTTAATATAACTTGAGAACCAAGTGTGTTTTACTGGATTCCACAGTGGGCGCCAAATGTACTCATAAAGATACACCAATGATAACTTTACTAGTGAGGACTAGTAAAACCATAGTCGAATAAATTAGTGAATTGTGAATGAATGTTTCTCCTATATTATTCTCCTTATATAGTAATTATTACCCACCTCCAAAAAAGACCATCAGATGCCATTTTATGTGATTGATCCTAATTAGTGTGACCTCTTAATGGTGATTTGGAATTAAACTTGATTGTCTCAAATTCTGGATCTTGATGTACTTCATCAGTAATAACGTATTCTCAATCATATATTGACTTGTGCCAAAATTTGGCTTGTATTAACATTTCATCCCATTAATAATTTTAAATTGTTCATGTTCTTTAACATAAATTACTGAAGTAGTGCGAGCTTGCTTGGATCTGGGTTGAACTCGATCGACTTTATAACCCAACCTAAGAGACCATCTATGTTCACAACCCCTCAAGAACGATTCTTGTAAGGGAGAAATGATTTTCTAAAGCCTATCAAAAACCCAGACATGTACATAAACCCGAACATGTAAGGGAAAAATGATATCTTAAGGACTAGCAAAAATCCGAACATGTACGCAAGTCAAGAGATTGGTTCATGAATATTTGTTCTCTCATGAAGGAAAATTTTGAGTGTTACAAATTCAGTAAGAGTAAGTTTATATGTCTAATATAATTTGTCGATTTATTATATTAAGTGAACAATAATGCAAGATTATTGTGTAAAATTAAGAAATCTCTAGCGGTATAAGATCTTTAGATACCACTTTTGTATTAGTTTATTTTGATATTTAGAGATTTATTAACGGTATACTTTGAATATCATTGAAGAGTAATATAAATCACTACTACAAGTAATACATACTATGACGCTGTTTTCACCATGGTTGTCCAAACGACCGTTGTGACAACTTAAAAATCAAGCACCTTCATTTTTTATGTTTTAAATATAAAACAATTTATATTTTACCACAGTTGGAAATATAACTCATGGAGAAATCTTTTAATGGTCATGGGTTTGAATCTCATAGCCTGTAAATTTGTGATTTATTAATATTATAATGAATCCTTTTTTTTAAAAATTATTTTTAAACTAAAAACAAACAACTTTTCCCAACGATTAGAATTTCCAACTATGGTGAAGTTTTATACTTTTTTAAAATTGTTAAAAACCTGGAATTGTTCAAATACAAATATAAATAAATATGATTTCACCATGGTTGTAGTTTTCAACCGTGGTGAAACAGTTTACTTTTATTCAAGAAACAAAGCTTACATTTTCATGTTTTTTTTAGTTTTTCCTTGCCTTACAAAAACCACATTCAGTGCTTACGAAAACCAGTTTGAGCCCTAACAGGTTTATCATCTCCCTTAATGACGAGAGCCCAAAACATGTATCATCTCAAACTTGTTCACCATCATGTCATCTTCATTTATTCACTTTCACATCTTTTCCAACTAGTTCTTCAATAAAAGTGGTCAAAGGAGGAACTCAAAGGAGGAACTCTAACAATACTTGCAAGAATGAAAGACAAAACTCATACGATATTTAACTCTTTTATTTCTTCATCATGTTTGCAGTACATAAAATATCTCCACCATGCATGTAACAATAATGTTGTTGAGATATGTTAGCTTTAATGTCGTTGTTGATGACATTTAGTGCCTAAATCCTAAAGGTTTATTTGTTGTTGTTGTTGAGAGTGTTATTGAAGGTTTTATCTTAGTTCTTTTTTTGAGATAAGTGGTATGTTTATTATGTTGAAATATTTTATAATTTAAATCATATTTGATTATTATATTCTAATAATTATTATGTGAGCATATATATTTTAATTATATTAGCTATTTATAAAAAATAAGAGCCTGAATTGATTAAGTGGTCAAATAAATTTAAAAGGCAAATTAGATTTTTATTTAGTAATTATTTAATTAATTAATTGGATGCGGGCTTAAATATGCGTGGATGCTAGGATGACCTATTTCAGATTATTGGGAACCCTAATTGGCCACCACCATATATATATATAAGATATGATCTTCAATATACCATACACGCGCAGTATACCTCTTCTCCTCATCTAAAGAGCATTCAAGCCATTAGGAGTATCGGTTGAGGAAGAACCATATAAGTCATCAGGTGTTCGTTGTTTGTCTTCTAACTTTTAGAATTACCGCCAACATAAACTTTCTCAATAAACCAGATATTCCTGCAATCTCTTCTCTCATATACTAACATGTCGTAGATCCCGTAATTATATACATGTTTGTATTATCTATTTTATTCTGCACTAAAGTATATGACATAATATGTAGAACATATATATGTGATCAATTGTTATTGATTTAATTTCCAAGAAGTGGTATCAAAGCAGGTCTTCGTGTTAAGAAAAATAAAAGAAAATTTTAGAAATTATTTTGGAATTTTTTGGAGTTAAAATGGATTTATTATGAATTTTTAAAGTTAAAACCAATTTAAAATAAAATCAGAAAAAGAAATAAAGCTAGAAAATACCACAAGCGTTGGATCTGGCCTCATTAATTGATGTGGCAGATCCAATGCTTCTCAGCTAATGGTGCATGGTGGACACCACTTAAAAGCACGCATGAGGTCCAATGCAACAGATTAAAACACCTGGAATGATCTGGACGACTGAGATTCAAAGATAACGCGTGAAGGTTGTTCATCCTCTCCGGTCATCTTCTCCGGTGAACAAGTCACCGGAGTTTTGAAAATAGTTTTGTTAGGGCACAAAACCACCATCATCCTCACTGTTTCATTGAGGCGAATGCAACCATATGCTTAAAACAAATTTATGCTAACTCTATGAAGAGAATTGTTAAGAATAAGAAACAAAATGCAAAACTGATTTTTAAAAATACAAAAGGTAAATGCATTAATTAAGCACAATTGAGGATCCAGTAACCATTAGCAAGCCAAGGACTACATTATGGTATCAAATTTGAAGCAAATGGATGCTTCAAACTACCTGTTCGAAGAGGTGTGAAATGAGAAAATCGGAGCAAGTTGTGTGAGGAGTTCAGAGCACTTCAGACCTTGATTCTTGGTCCCTCGGCTTCAAAGAAGAACGATGAATAGATTGGACGTGAGAGATTGTGTTGAGAAGGCCTTAATGTATGAAAACAAAATCTCACGAATGGAGGATTCAGATGTGATATGGACAGGGTGTTTTTGGCTCTCAAAATCTTGGAAATTGAGTGGAATGTGTCCTCTATTTATAGGAGAGAATGATGGAATGCTAATAGGGGAGGAATGATCCAGATTTTGTTAAATTCATGTGCATTCTCCTCATAAAGAAAGTTTGACTTAAGGTTGCTCAAAACTCAGCTAAATCATGTGTTTTATGAGTCATTTAACCTTTGGAGACTTCATTAATCATGTTTAGATGGATAACATGTGATAATTTCTCTTGCAATTGAAGATTAGTGAACTTCAAAATCAGATCATGGTGTAAAGAATCAGTTTCATGAGGTCATGTTTACACCAATGGGGAATCTTGTACATGAGGATTTTTTATTCCATTCTTTTCGCAACTTGTTAACATCATAAAAAAGATCACCATGTGCCAAGAAAGGTTACATTTGGACATTTGAGCAAAAAGTTATGGCATGTTGAAGTTGGCACAAAAATCTGGCAATGTGATTGCTGTACCCCAAATTTTACCCTCATTTTCCTGCTAGTTGATGTTTTATTTATTGTTCTCTATTTTAACTTAATATTTATTTTAATATCTTTATCTGTCTTTATTTTAATTTATATCCAATGTGGCCTATTTTTATTTCCTTTATATTTAAGTTGTTTAGTCTTAATTTAATTTAATTTTAATAATTAGTTAATTAATTAGATTAATTATTCATTTAGTTTATTTTTCTAACTAATTATAATTTAGAATATTTAATTAGTTTATTATTATTTTTATTAATCATATTATTAATTCAATTAAGAAAAAGAAACATTTCCATTTCTCACTGATTGAACCACCGTGTCTTATTTAAGTTTCATTATTGGATAATCTCATCAACCAACAACCAATGAAAATCAAGCTTATGTTTGCTTTGAATTTTCAACCCTCATTCATGGCCAATGGAGAGCCGATATGTGGCTCATGAGAAATCAAGGAACCAAGATTTGTTCCTCCTCCTTTTTCAAACCGTACGAAATCTCTGCAACACAATGACATAAAGCTTCAAACCTTGCTGCCATGCCTGCCAATGACAAGGACCCATCGTAACGTTAACCTGCAACTTGACCTGAAGCAACAACGGTCAAATTCAAAAAAGGATTTAAGAAGCAAGTGCTGTTTTCATCAGGGAGGGGGGGAGCGTTCTGAGTGTGATACCAGAAAAATACTACACAACACAACCATCCCAAAACAATAGGAACCGGCTTCATTCTAACCCAACATCATAACAAACAATTTCCTTCTTCCCCCCATATCCTCTCTGAATTTTCTTTTCTCTCACCTTCAATACAACCCAATCTCTAACCTTCATAAACAAACTCTCAAAATCAATAATCTCACAACCAAAGTCATTCATAAACTAATACCAACCAAAAATGAAAAATTGAAGTAGAAGAAGAAGAAGATAGTACAAAATGATGATCTAACCTGAATTTCTCTTTGATACCTTTCGAAGTTTGTTTCGGTTTGCATTTTGATTTGGGTGTTGCGATTTGGAGACGATTCGAAGTTGCAAATTTACAACATCTACTGCAAGTATGACCCTCCCTCTTCATTACCATAGTTTATAGCTCACCATAAACCTCCATAAATCACAACCAGACAATTCACCCTCTAACTTCTTCAAATTTCCATTCCCATTCTACTCTCTTCAAACCATCACCAATCAAACTTAAACTCCTCACGTTCATGTGAAGATTCACCTACACCACACTCAAAAGACATTTCGTTCCTTTTCTCTCAAAAAGCCGCTACCGCAGCTCGCGTCAACCTTAACCATAACAACAACAACTTCTCTGCACCCTTCATCAATCATAACTTCAACCAAATTTTCAGAAAAACTTCCGTCTCTTATACACACCCTGTTCTTCCTAATCCAACTCAATCTTTCAAAATCCGCAAACTTTGAATCTCAGAAAATTGTGAGAAGAACCGCAGGAAGAAGTCGTACCTGGACACCTCCTTCAATCGTCACTTCCAGAGTGAACCAACCTCTTCTTCTTTCAATTTCGAGCAGCAGATACGCGGTTAGTGCTCTTAATTTTGCTCGCTTCGATTTGGTTTGTTGGTTGTGGATTAGTTAAGGTTGATGATCGGTTCGATTAAAACGTGAAAACGTGGTTACAGTGAGAAGCGAAAATAGGGTAGTGAAGAAGAGATACGTCGTTGGCTTCGCACCTTTCTCGTTAGCGTTTTTCTTTTGAGATGAAGTGTTTATGTTTAGGGTTGCTTTGCTCTTTATGGATCTATCTGCATAGGGTCAACTGACCCAGGAAACCAACTGCTCCAGTTTTTAAACTTGGGCCACTGCGGCCTCATATGTCCTTGCCTACACACCTTGATTCAATCATACACCCTTGCTGTTGTTTAGTTTTCTTCTATTAGGTTTTAAATTGGTAATTAGTTTTTTCATTAGATTTATTTGGTAAATTAGTTTTGTGATTAGGTTATAACTTAATTAGTAATTTAGTTATTAGTTAGGTTATAATTTAATTAGTAATTAGTTATTAGTTAGGAAATAATTTAATTAGTAAATTAGTTAGATTTTAATTTATCTTGTTAATTAGTTTTCAATTAGGTTTAGTTTAAATAGTTAATTAACTCTAACTTGGATTTGATTAGAATTTGGTTAAACTCGGTAGCCCTCGATTTTATTTTATTCTTGATGTTTGTTAATACCTTTTGATTTTGTTGAGGGGTTGTTGCCGGGTGTTTTGTATTTCTCTTGTTAGCCCTTGATTGTTATCACTCATGTTTAAAGCTTCACACCTTACTCCGTTGTTGAGTTGCCTGTTATCTTTCCCCCCATTCCAAAGGAAGGTGAACTAAGTTGACTCTTAAAGTCATAGCCCCCATCTTACCTTAGTAGCCTCATAAGAGCTAAACCTTATTTCTTGGCCTCATCAGAGCCATGGAATTATAACTAGTCTTAGGAGAGAGTTCTTACACTCTTGGTGATATTCATCCTAATGAATACTCACTTTCCCTATTGACTAAAACTTCAACATAGGACCATTATAACTTAGATTTAGAGAGTTCTTGAACTCTAGAATGAGCTTGTACTCATTCTCCCCTGTGGACTTTGACCATAGTCAAAAGTTCATTACTTAGTAGAACTACGCATACTCTGATTCTACTCCCGAGGATACGTAGGCACAAAGTACGATGCTATGTCGAGTATACTTAGATACTAACCCCTAGGGTTTTAACCTCTAGCATAGAACCTCTAGCAAGCGAGTGAGATATAACAAGTAAAACAAGAGGCTCCTATAGAGTACTACAGACGTTTATGGTGCTAATACCTTCCCTAGGCGTAACCAACCCCGAACCTTAGATATCCCCCCTTTAGGTTTTTTAACGATCTTGAACCTTTCCTTTGGATAAATCAAAGTCGGTTGTAAAAGAAAATGATGCAAGTTAATTAATAACATGTTATCCGATTTTCACCGCAACAGAAATGGCGACTTCATTGGGGATTTGATTCTTTTTTAGGGTTAAGCCTACCTTGTTTCGTTTATGTTATTTATGAATGCCTGCTATACTTGTACATATATCTGTATATATCTGTATATCTGTCCGCTTGGGATTTTCTGTGTGTAGGGTGCTACTATTGAGTGGTGAGATAAGTCCTAACCCGGACTTGAGTGCACTTATGATAGGATAGTGGATATAGTCAAGTAGACTTTGAGGGAGTCGATTCCCAAAAGAGTTGACTTGAGATTCCACACTCAGTTGAGGCCCTCTCGGAGTTGGTATATGTTGAACGAGCAATCGTGAAGGCGTTGCCACTTCGACCTTGGTGTCGGGGATACTGATGGCCTTTAGTTACCCTTACCCCACTTGGCCTTTTAGGACGTAGTGCGATGACTGTGAGGGAGCAATCCCAAATGGTTGCTACACGATACTACACTCAGACGAGACTCTCTTGAGAATTTTATCGATCACCGAGCAATTAGGAAGTCGATAAAATCCAAAAGATGGGTTGCCGACTCTGGGAACTTCTTAGAACCCTGTTCAACAGATGAAAACCAGTAGTACACACCTATTTGGGTGGGTAGACCTTTGGCTCCATTCATGAGACCTATAAACCTAGGATTTGTATGTTTTGTTGTGTGTACATATGTTTGTGCTCATGTTCTTTATGCATCCCTACATTCAAGCATTCCTAGCCCTTTGGTTTCGAGGAACTCAAATGTTTGTTCCCTTTTCAAAGATCAATAGAACTTGGATTTTAAAACAAAAACTTCTTCAGCTTTTCCAAAAGTTTTTTCACAACTTGCCTTTGAGTTCCTTGAAACCATTTGGCTTGCATTAGCATCTCATTTGCATCATGTCATAGCATGTGCATTTCCTCTCTGTCTTCGTCTCATGTCACCGTTTTCCCTTCAGAATCGTCTTTGAATCGTCACCCGAGCCCAAACTTGACAAAGGATGTCTGAACAATACTGTGAAATGGATAGAGTCAACAACGAATTGAGTGAGCTCCAAGGAGGAATGGGGCAGATTCTGGAAGCGATTCAAGTTATGAGAGCAAGGATGGATACACAAGCGACGGTGGTCTCCGAGATTATCACTACAACTGTAGAACCTAACGTTACTACTGTGAACCCCACTTTGGGCATGCCTTTTAACTTCATACATGCTCCGGCCGTCACTTCTACTCAACAAGCTGTTCCCTTGGTTAATGAGGATTTTCAAGCTATTCCTACCTTCACTCCAGCAACAGTGCAAGCTCAGGTGCGCCCAATTTTTCAGAACCCACATCCGGTTTATGATCATGTCAATATGTCCGAAGAAGGGGATAATCGACATGAAAGGTTGAAGGAAAGTGTAGAGACAATGCGGAGGAAATTAGAAGCAATGGAAGGGAGCAATATATTTAATACTAATGCTAAAGACATGTGCTTAGTCTCAGGCTTGGTGATTCCACCCAAGTTCAAACTACCTAATTTCGACCTATACTCAGGGGCGACCTGTCCTAAGACGCATTTGGTCATGTATTACCGACGAATGGCTGCATTTATGGATAATGACAAGTTGATGATCCACTGCTTCCAAGATAGTTTGAAAGGAGCTGTTGCAAAGTGGTATTTGACTTTGGACCAATCTAGGATCTGATGCTTTCAAGATGTATCTGATGCTTTTGTAAAGCATTACAAATATAACATGGACCTCGCGCCGGATCGCAGAAAATTACTGAGTATGTCACAGCGTGATACCGAGTCTTTTAAAGAGTATGCACAGAGATGGAGAGAGCTGGCTTCACAGGTAGAGCCACCTTTATCTGAAAAGGAGTTAACTGATTGGTTTGTCGACACGGTAAGACCGGAATTCTACGAAAGGATGATCAGTAGCGTGTTTGCTAATTTTTCTGATATCGTGGCTGTGGGGATTAAAGTAGAGCTTGGTCTGAAGAGTGGGAAAATGACCAAGAGAACTGATAGTTCGAGCGACGATGCCAAGATATCCTCCAAAAGGGAAGGAGATACCAATGTGGTGACGACAAACAAAAAGAAGAAAAATCAGTTCTGGAAATGACAGCAGCAACAACAGTGTTATTCTGTTCAGCAACCTTATGTGGCCGCCGTCGCGCCAACATTCAACTACCAAGCTTCTGTTTATCAGCCGGTTCCTCAACCACCAGTATATCAACGAGCGCCCAACGCTCCTACTTATCTCCAACGGACTCAAGTTTCTCGTCGGAATATTCCAGGTAAAAGAAAGGGTGGAAGGCCTCCGATTCCTCCCATTCTTATGACGTATACAACATTGTATCCTGCTCTGGTGCAACAAGGTTTAATAACTACAAGGTCATCAGGCCCACCTCCTGATCTGCTTCCACCTTCTTACAATCCCAATGCTCATTGTGCATTCCATGAAGGGGCACCAGGCCATAATTTAGAAGGTTGTTTTGCTTTGAAGCATATTGTGAAGGACTTAGTGGAGAGAAACATTTTGTCTTTCGATGGCTCCCAGCCTAATATCAAGAACAATCCTTACCCGCTCACGAGATAAGTAAGGGATGTATCAAGACAAAGATGGATTAAGGGGTCTGTGATTGAGCTCCTCTTTGATTTTCTGTATTTGATTCCCTAAAGCTGGCAATCTTTTGGATGCTTCAGCAAATTTCATTGTATTTCCTTTACACTTTGAATTTGTATTTGCTTATAAGATTTGTTGTACTTTCAAGTTGGCAAGGTTAATGAAATGTTTGTGCATCTTTTGGATTAAGTCCATTCGTTTCACTCATCTACTTTTATGCTCATATACAAAATATTATAATCTTTCCCTTTATCAAACTTCTTGTTAAGCAAGGATTAGGGAGGATGATGAAAGCCTCGTGTTCATAATTGTTGTGGTATGCTTCCGATTAAACATTACCGATGATATAAGGCATTGTTTCAATTCCTAAACACTGGAGAAATAAGGAAGATAATCCCTCGTTAACCCTTCGAGCCTAGAAGCAGGAGTTTTCTTTCCTTACACAAAAAAACCCTTAAATCTCAACCTTGGGGCAGGGTAGTTCTCAGTTTAACTTGGTTATGCAATCAAATGCTGGCGCTTCGTGTAAGGCGCCCGACAGCTCTTTCAAATCGAGTGACTTCCTAGCTTTTGGAAACTTGAATGTATAGCTTGAGTTAACTGAGTATAGGATTGGAGTTCATCACGGAGATTGGGTGGGACAAATAAACTTTGAGCCTTTATCATTTGTTTCATAAAACCGTGAACCAAACCTTAAAAGACCTAATGTTACAACCCTTAAAAGACCTAATTGAGGTAAGGTTGTTTGGAAGGCATACTACAACAAGGTTGATTAACCTAACTCCTAATAATATTTGTTATTTGTGTGTGTTGATCACTTCATCTATCATTCCATAAATGGCTGGATCCACCTTTGTTGTTTTTGACTTAATCATCCCACCATGTGTGTTTCATCAATAAACTTTGTTTTCAAAAACTTGCATGAATATCGCATACGAACTTGCCAATTTTTAATGAACAATACTTGTTTGTAAGAACGATTCAATACCAACAAAATCCCAACAGATGCAGCCAGCTAAGGGATTCGACTTGATATAGGAATATCAGTCAAGGGCAACCAAGCGGAAGGATTTGCCAATCTATTGAATCAGGTGCAGAACTCTTCAAGTTCAGAATATTGGGGAAAGTCTTCTCCAGGTCATCTTATGACAAGTGTGGACTCCAGTGACCCATCAGCAGGGGCAAGTTTTGTTCCCCAGTCGTTTCTACTACAGTTTGGGTATCACGAATACAGTTGAACTGGGGCAATCATGTCTAGGTTCATTTCGTTTCAAAAGTTTGAAGACATTGAAGCATCTTGTATATCAATTCTTCTGTCAAATCCTTTTGATGACTTACCCTCACATACCAGTTAATCAGAAGCAGTCAGGTCGAGATTCGGCAAATCTCTAAAAGTCAACGACATCTCCTTTACAGATCAATCAAGATGACAGGGGCAAGTTTGTTCCCCAAATCTTAAAAAAAAATCAGTCTGAAACAAGTTAAAGGACCTTGTTGTGTGAATGCCGTTAATATGGGGCAATTACGCCGAGATCTCTCCAAGAGTTTGAAGATATTGAAACACCTTATATGCCAATTCTTCTATAAAATCCTCTTGTTATCGTCTTATCCTGGGGCATATAAGATTTAAAGATGATCATTATGCCAGTGGGATGCAGAACTACTTTGTTGTTGTGATATCCTTTGCTAGCTCCCCAATAAGTTGTTACTTCAGCTAAACTTGACAATTCTCCATGGATTCTCCACCAACAAAGAAATCAAGCTCATGATGGAAATCCTCATGATTTTGTACCTCAAGTGGAATACTCTTTTCACCAGTGAAGTTACTGATTCTACTTATTCATCCCCAGTATTGGTCTAACCTGTCGGGTTTGGCTGGGTATCCTTGTCGAGACGTTTATTTTATCTCTTGTTTCGCTTTCTGTCTGTTTTGTCAGCATAAGCATAAGCATGGCATAAGCATTCATATGCATAGCATCTTAGCATTTCTGCTTCCTTTTCTGGTGTTTTCCTGTTTTGGTTCACTTTGGCGTTTATCTCCCCAAGTGACTGGGTTTGTCTATTCACTCCAATAGAAAGTCAGCCATAGGTAGAAAGTGCCCATCTTTTCTGAATTCCCCACAAAGTTTGATTCTCGTGGATGATGTTTGGTTCAGTTATCTTTTCCACATTTGGATAAGATAAATCCCCATTTGAGTTCTTTCCTCAATTGGAGTCTTGTTTGACCGTTTCTTTCTAGCTTGTTCCTAGATTGAACTTTGGTCCCTGACAGGTGTGATTTTTAACCTATCTTTGAATGTGCATTTATTTTGCACTACGTCTCGCAGAAGCATCTTTTACTGATCCTCATTGAAGACATAATTTATTTCTCCAACAATATCGTGATATCAACATATTTTTGAAGCAGTAATCTCTTGAAGAAGCCTGTTTTTCTATGGCAATAAGTGGCCGTCTCTTATAAGCAGCTTATCTATCTCTGGTACTATTCAACCTTTTTGTAACCGTGATGGGTATTCCCCAGGAAGTTTTATCTTCAGTTACGCAACCCTGGTACTAACCTATCAGATACTATACCTTTATTGGGGCCCATATTTTGGTTCAATCTCCAATGAGGTTCCTTTTTCTAAAGTGCCAACCGGTCACTCGTGAACCTGTTGTTCCATCACTTTGGATGTGTTTTCCCAGTGAAGACCGTTTTTCGGTTCAACCTTCATTGCAGATCATTTCTAAAATGTCATCTAGCTTTGATGATCAATCATTCTAGATACCTTTATTGGGGCCCATCTTTTGGTTCTATCTCCAATAAGGTTTCTTTTTCTAAAGTGTCAACGGGTCATGCTTGAACCTGTTGTTCCATCACTTTGGATGTGGTTTCCCAGTGAAGACCGTTTTTCGGTTCAACCTTCATTGCGGATTCTTTCTAGAATGTCATCTAGTCGCGTTTAGCCCTGATGATCAATCATTCTAGATACTTTATTGGGGCCCATCTTTTGGTTCTATCTCCAATAAGGTTCTTCTTTTTCCAAAGTGTCAACCGGTCATGCTTGAACCTGTTGTTTCATCACTTTGGATCTCTTTTTCCCAGTGAAGACCGTCTTTCCGGTTCAACCTTCATTGCGGATCCTTTCTAGAATTTCATCTAGTCACGTTTATACTTGATGATCAATCATTCTAGATACCTTTATTGGAACCCATCTTTTGGTTCTACTTCCAATAAGGTTACTTTCTGACTCCTACCGGTTTTTCTTCATAAAGCAATTATGTGTTACTTCAACCAACTCTCAGGAATACCAGAGTCTATTCTTGGCTCATTAACCTTGTTCCCATTTAAACTTCAGTTGTTTATCTTCGGTTATCGTGAATCGTTTGCTTATATCAGGTTATCTTGAACCTGTATTGCTCATTCCAGGTGTTTTTTTATCTGGCGCGCAGAGTTCGTCTCTGTCTTTTTTGGTTTTTCTTGAAGATCCCGCTTGAACTCTTCGGTATAGGAAATCCCCAGAAAATATTTTTTCGGGTGTCTATCCTTTATTTCAACTGGCCCCCAGTGGAGATCATGCCTTCTTTCTGTTTTCTTACCCAGTAAGAATGTGTCCTTCCCCAGTGTCGTCCGGTCATATTTGAACCTGTCGTCCATCTCCCTGGATCTTTCCCCAGTGGAGGATCCCTTTTGTTTTCTATCCCCGGTGTAGCCTTAGAGTCTCCCCAGTGAGTCTCTTTTGTTGGTTAGCCTGCATCCCCAAGGAGTTTCTTTCTTGTGGATACTAACCTTCTTTGGTTCCCCAGTGATGCTCGTCTGTGTTTGGTAGCTTTTCTTTGTTTGGTGTCCTGTTTTGTCTGCATTCTTGCATCTTTCGTGGCATCATATCACCATGCTTATTGCATTGCATGTCTGCGCATCTGAGGGTAAAATTTTTGGTTATCTGTATTTAAATATCTTTCACTTTTGATTCCATGAAGATCTCCATCTCTCATGTCGTCCGGTGAAGATATTTAAATAGGGGCAACTGTTGTACCCCAAATTTTATCCTCATTTTCCTGCTAGTTGATGTTTTATTTATTGTTCTCTATTTTAACTTAATGTTTATTTTAATATCTTTATCTATCTTTATTTTAATTTATATCCAATGTGGCCTATATTTATTTCCTTTATATTTAAGTTGTTTAGTCTTAATTTAATTTAATTTTAATAATTAGTTAATTAATTAGATTAATTATTCATTTAGTTTATTTTTCTAAATAATTATAATTTAGAATATTTAATTAGTTTATTATTATTTTTATTAATCATATTATTAATTCAATTAAGAAAAAGAAACATTTCCATTTCTCACTTATTGAACCACCGTGTCTTATTTATGTTTCATTATTGGATAATCTCATCAACCAACAACCAATGAAAATCAAGCTTATGTTTGCTTTGACTTTTCAACCCTATTCATGGCCAATGGAGAGCCGACATGTGGCTCATGAGAAATCAAGGAACCAAGATTTGTTCCTCCTCCTTTTTCAAACCGTACGAAACCTCTGCAACACAATGCCATAAAGCTTCAAACCTTGCTGCCATGCCTGCCAATGACAAGGACCCATCGTAACGTTAACCTGCAACTGGACCTGAAGCAACAACGGTCAAATTCAAAAAAGGATTTAAGAAGCAAGTGCTGTTTTCATCAGGGAGGGGGGGAGCGTTCTGAGTGTGATACCAGAAAAATACTACACAACACAGCCATCCCAAAACAATAGAAACCGGCTTCATTCTAACCCAACATCATAACAAACAATTTCCTTCTTCCTCCCATATCCTCTCTGAATTTTCTTTTCTCACACCTTCAATACAACCCAATCTCCAACCTTCATAAACAAACTCTTTAAATCAATAATCTCACAACCAAAATCATTCATGAACTAATACCAACCAAAAATGAAAAATTGAAGTAGAAGAAGAAGAAGATAGTACAAAACGATGATCTAACCTGAATTTCTCTTCGATACCTTTCAAAGTTTGTTTCGGTTTGCATTTTGATTTGGGTGTTGCGATTTGGAGATGATTCGAAGTTGCAAATTTACAACATCTACTGCAAGTATGACCCTCCCTCTTCATTACCATAGTTTATAGCTCACCATAAACCTCCATAAATCACAACCAGACAATTCACCCTCTAACTTCTTCAAATTTCCATTCCCATTCTACTCTCTTCAAACCATCACCAATCAAACTTAAACTCCTCACGTTCATGTGAAGATTCACCTACACCACACTCAAAAGACATTTCGTTCCTTTTCTCTCAAAAAGCCGCTACCGCAGCTCGCGTCAACCTTAACCATAACAACAACAACTTCTCTGCACCCTTCATCAATCATAACTTCAACCAAATTTTCAGAAAAACTTTCGTCTCTTATACACACCCTGTTCTTCCTAATCTAACTCAATCTTTCAAAATCCGTAAACTTTGAATCTCAGAAAATTGTGAGAAGAACCGCAGGAAGAAGTCGTACCTGGACACCTCCTTCAATCGTCACTTCCAGAGTGAACCAACCTCTTCTTCTTTCAATTTCGAGCAGCAGATACACGGTTAGTGCTCTTAATTTTGCTCGCTTCGATTTGGTTTGTTGGTTATGGATTAGTTAAGGTTGATGATCGGTTCGATTAAAACGTGAAAACGTGGTTACAGTGAGAAGCGAAAATAGGGTAGTGAAGAAGAGATACGTCATTGGCTTCTCACCTTTCTCGTTAGCATTTTTCTTTTGAGATAAAGTGTTTATGTTTAGGGTTGCTTTGCTCTTTATGGATATATCTGCATAGGGTCAACTGACCCAGGAAACCAACTGCTCCAGTTTTTAAACTTGGGCCACTGCGGCCTCATATGTCCTTGCCTACACACCTTGATTCAATCATACACCCTTGCTGTTGTTTAGTTTTCTTCTATTAGGTTTTAAATTGGTAATTAGTTTTTTCATTAGATTTATTTGGTAAATTAGTTTTGTGATTAGGTTATAACTTAATTAGTAATTTAGTTATTAGTTAGGTTATAATTTAATTAGTAATTAGTTATTAGTTAGGAAATAATTTAATTAGTAAATTAGTTAGATTTTAATTTATCTTGTTAATTAGTTTTCAATTAGGTTTAGCTTAAATAGTTAATTAACTCTAACTTGGATTTGATTAGAATTTGGTTAAACTCGGTAGCCCTCGATTTTATTTTATTCTTGATGTTTGTTAATACCTTTTGATTTTGTTGAGGGGTTGTTGCCGGGTGTTTTGTATTTCTCTTGTTAGCCCTTGATTGTTATCACTCATGTTTAAAGCTTCACACCTTACTCCGTTGTTGAGTTGCCTGTTATCTTTCCCCCCATTCCAAAGGAAGGCGAACTAAGTTGACTCTTAAAGTCATAGCCCCCATCTTACCTTAGTAGCCTCATAAGAGCTAAACCTTATTTCTTGGCCTCATCAGAGCCATGGAATTATAACTAGCCTTAGGAGAGAGTTCTTACACTCTTGGTGATATTCATCCTAATGAATACTCGCTTTCCCTATTGACTAAAACTTCAACATAGGACCATTATAACTTAGATTTAGAGAGTTATTGAACTCTAGAATGAGCTTGTACTCATTCTCCCCTGTGGACTTTGACCATAATCAAAAGTTCATTACTTAGTAGAACTACGCATACTCTGATTCTACTCCCGAGGATACGTAGGCGCAAAGTGCGATGCTTTGTCGAGTATACTTAGATACTAACGCCTAGGGTTTTAACCTCTAGCATTGAATCTCTAGCAAGCGAGTGAGATATAACAAGTAAAACAAGAGGCTCCTGTAGAGTACTACAGACGTTTAGGGTGCTAATACCTTCCCTAGGCGTAACCAACCCCCGAACCTTAGATCTCCCCCTTTAGGTTTTTTAACGATCTTGAACCTTTCCTTTGGATAAATCAAAGTCGGTTGTAAAAGAAAATGATGCAAGTTAATTAATAGCTTGTTATCCGATTTTCACCGCAACAGTGATCATGAAAATTCTAAGTCTAAAATGGCTGAAAATGACCTATAATGTATCAATGAATTCCATGGCCTTCCAAGCACAATTAGCCTTTGACCCTTGAAGCAAACTTATAGAGGGCATTTCAAAGAGTAATTAGCAAAGAAAACCAGACTCAAATGTTAAAAATTGATGTTATGATTCTTGAAAGTTGAGAAAAAGTCACTTGAAAATAGGTACAAAATTCACTAAGTCCACAAGTGACCTATAATCTCTTCAAATTTTTGATGATCCTCCAAGCATAATTGGCTCTTGTCATGTAAATAGAAGTTGAAGAGGATGTTGAGAAAAGTCATATTCAAAAAGAAGCATTCAAAAATGTTGAGAATTGAAAGAGTTGTGATCCTCGGAACTTTGACTTTCAATGTTGACTTTTTATGTTAAACCTCTTGGAATCAACTTGTGATCTTGGACTTTTCTTGCATTTCAAGGTACATGGATGATCATATAAACTCAAAAGAACGTGCCCTTGAAAGTCCTTTGATTAAATTGACTAAAGATTGAGATAACTTGTTGATGAAGGCATGGAAATAAACACATGAACCTTTGACTTTTCTTGAGGAGCAAGCTACATAACTTGAGATATCCTTGATCAAAATGAGATTAGATGATGCTTGAGATCAGACATTTTGAAATTAGAGGCCATGACTTAATGAGATAGCCCTTGTGAACCAATCGTTAACCACACTTTAACTAGAGGGACCAAAACCCTAGCTGAGGAATCATGCTTGACACAAAATCCTACCTTACAAAAAAACAAAAGGGAGAAAGCATTTTTTTTATATTTTGATTAGTAGTTAGTGAAATATAAAGCATATAAGCACAAGTGAAAAGATACAAAGAAAGGTGCTTGGTGATCTCTGCAAAGACAAATCCAAGGATGAGAGGGCTAGAGGAGAACCAAGTTTGTGATCTTGATGCATTGTGAAGATGCAAATGAGGTGAGATCTTAGGGGTAAAAATTAGGGTATGAAAACGAGGAAACATGCAGGAAGATACGAGTGTGGATATTATATCATGAAACACATGAAAAACATTATCTCTGTCGGCATTGTTGATTCTTGGGAACAAGTAATATATATTTATGCTAACATATTAATAGTTTTTACGACATAAAAGTTTGTTATTATTTCAAATCAAGTGATTTTACATTTCCTTCAAATTAATATAGGGGTTTAACAAAACTACATCATTCATATTAGAAGAATATAAAGACATTCATACACATTGAGCATTTTGCTTCAATGATATTTATAAGTCAAAGTGACACTAATTTCGTAATATATATTTGCAATGTATTGGTTTTAATGTAAATAATGTTTAAGTTTATTTAAAATTTTGATATTAGATGGAAGTCATTTTGGTGCATATATATAAGGTATATTTTTGTTACAAATTTTTGTTCATATGTTGGTTCATATTCTGTTATTGTAGAAAATGTGCATGCAATACGAGAATTAAAAAGAATGTGCTATATATGGAAAATAAAAAATATCATCTAAAAATATAATTAAGGAACTCACCACCGTTGTTTCAGCCAATAATGATGAAATGTGGCACGTTACCTATTTATTACCCATAATTTGGTTGGGAATCAGACCCATAACCTAGCAACATTTCACCATTGTTGATAATTATGACAGTGGTGAAATGTTGCACACTACCTAGTTTCTCACCACGACTACTAGCCCACAGTGGAAAGTAACATACTTTCTGTCACACCCTTCGTTATCACAGACCACCAACCATTATAAAATCCTTTTTCCAACCGTGATGAAATATACATTTTGTAGTAGTGAATCAAGTTAAAAGTAAATTTAAAATGAAATACAATAAATTAGAGGATACTTTAATTACTAAAAGAGAACATTCAGTCTTAATTATAATATTCTTAAAAGAAAATATGGAAATTCTAAATATTAAGTATTTCCTCTTTATTCTACTATTGGGTGTCTTATGTGTGATCTTGCTTATACACATAAGGAAATAGCTTACATAAAATAATTTAGAAGATGTTTTGGAAAATAAAACTTGAATTTGTTTTTCAAAATGCAGTCGTAAGGATTGCTAAACAGAAAGTCCAATAGATGGCTCAAATCTATCTCAGAGGTAGATTTGATAGACTTTATCTTATCACTAACCAACTAGGGAGAAGCTAAGTGAGATTGGTTTCTGGGATGGAGGTATTTTTTTTTATCTTCATTAGTGTATACCCATATGTGTCCGGTAACATGATTTGGCTGAGACCTTTCTTTTATTAATTCAGGGACCAATCTTTGGTGATGGCGTCGCGAGAAGGATGGTGTTTACTCGCTTGCATTGGCTTACACTACATTTATTAAGGCGAATATAGGTCTTGATTTCTACGTTAGTAGGTAGGATCATACTTTTCCATTAATTTAGTAGAGTTTGCACCCCCTTTAAAGTTGTGGTTTTATCTTGGAAACTCCAACAAAATAAGATACTCATGAGGGATAACCTATTTAATGGTCATATCCTTCTTGACCTAAATTATTTTTCCTAGGGTTTCTTTCTTAGCCGATTAAGTCTATTTCCCACTTATTTGTTAAGACACATATGAATTGCTACTAAGTTGTTTGGTCTATTTTAATTACCTGAATGATTCTATTTTTTAGGTAATGCCTATAAAGGTAGAGGACTGGGAAGATAAGACTATTTTCTCTGCTTGGAAATGATATGTAATATTTTTATAGGGGGTGTAGCCTAATCTTTTTATTTATTATTATTCTGTTTTTTGTTTTCTTTGCGGAGTATTTCTCGTGCATATTGGTTTTGTTCCCGTGATTTTATAGGTTGGATTTTATGTATCTCTTATAAATTCAACAGTCTACTCATTCATAGGCAATGTAATTCTAACTCCTCACACTTGAACCTAAAAATATCTTTAATAACCGTGAGTTCTCACATTCTATAACATGATTCAACACGTGATCCATCTCCTGCTCCTCCGCCAAGTCAAGCCAAGCTTTGTACCACTAATAAATCATGAGGGAGCAACCACATTGAGTCAAGAGAAATCACACAAATGAGACATACACCATATTTTTACTTGAAACATAAAGACATTAGATATATGATTCCTCTCACTTATCCTTTTTTCATGTAATTTGGAAGTTAAACTCACACTTGTATCACAATAATCTACTCTCAAATGTGAAACCATCCATTATGATGGGTATACTCATCCTCAAATGGAAAACATTTGATATAAAGAGGTCCGATCTAACCGTACTACGATATCAATTGTCAAAAAGTCTAGGAAAATTAGAAGCAACAATGAATCAAATGAACTAGAACCATAAAAGATACCAATTGTTAGAGAGTCTAGGAAAACCAGAAGCAACAATAAATCAAATGAACTAGAACCATAAAAGAAAGAGACGATACATCTCTATCAAAAATCTCCAAGACATCATGTACATAATGCACCTCTATTATAAATCTAATATTCTACTAATTCAGCCACTAGAGACTTACACTTACTTTAAGCCAAGAAACACAATATAATATGTAATTTTTTTTCAAACTTTGTTATTGAGAAAGGACAAGTGAGTTTGATAAAATACACAATAAATTAATACACAAGGACTATGCGTGTATTGATATTTTTAGTTACTTTGAAATAGCTTACAAACAAAAATAGTAAAATAGTGATTGGTATATGGTCACTATAAAGAGAATAAAGGCACGTTGTCAACATATTTTAGGTAAGCTACATACTTAATTTCTTTTGTTTACATTTCATTCATGCATACTTTGCTGTCTCTGTCAAAGCCAAATCCACCTTTACATTGGTCCAAAAACATACTCACTTATTCAAAGCCAGACCATTATTTTCTTCAATATTATAAAATATTTCTTCTCTCACATAATAAATGTCACATTTCAGTAATATAACGTATTTGCCAATTTAATGAAAGTTTACAAAATAATTCTCTATATCTTTTTAAGATTTTGTAATTATGAAATATTTGTAAAAAATTTATTTTATGATTTTTTATATATTTTAAATTTATATAAATTTGATATCAATAACTCGCTAATTTAATGGTTTGACTGGGTCGATACGTAGATTTTAAAACACTATAAATATAAAATATAAAATAATATTTTAAAAATGATGAATATAATATTTTTTGGTAGATGTTGAATACTAGGAGAATTGTAATATGCATCAAATCATAGTAAATCAAGCTAGATGAATAGTTGAGGTAAGGAAAAAACTATATAAAGAGTGATGCTATCTTTCATAACAACAACAACAAAACCAACTTTGAGAAAACATGGGGTCTCAAATGGCCTCTATTACTCTCACTATTGCATTGACAATACTCTCTCTCACTTTGCCATCTCAAGCTAACAACTACATCTATTCATCTCCACCACCACCAGTGCACTCACCTCCTCCACCTTATCATTACAGCTCACCTCCACCACCGGTGCATTCACCTCCTCCACCTTATCATTATAGTTCACCACCACCACCAGAAAAGCCATACAAATATCCTTCCCCTCCACCACCGGTTTATAAGTACAAGTCACCACCTCCACCGGTGTACAAGTCACCTCCTCCACCGTATAAGTATCCATCTCCACCACCACCAGTCTACAAGTACAACTCACCTCCTCCTCCTTACAAATATATATCTCCTCCTCCACCTGTCTACTCACCACCAATTTACAAATATAAATCTCCTCCTCCACCTGTTTACTCACCACCACCACCAGTTTATAAATATAAATCACCTCCTCCACCTGTTTACTCACCACCACCTGTTTACAAATATAAGTCTCCTCCTCCACCTGTGTACTCACCACCACCACCACACTATGTCTACTCTTCACCTCCTCCACCGGTCTATTCCCCTCCTCCACCACATTACGTCTATGCATCACCTCCTCCACCTTACCACTATTAGGTAGTGGTTTACAGTAGATCCCTTGGTATGCTTCTTCATCCGCACATTACTAAAACACACTTCATTACTGAAATGATTTAAGATCAAAATTTTTTACCGTAAAAATATATATTATATATACCAATGAAACAATTAAACAAGAGAAATAAAATAAGTGATTTAAATACTCTTATATTGACATCACTTTCAATAAAATAAGTGATTTAAATACACTTATAAGTGATTTAAAATTTTCTTGGAAGTATTTTTTTTCTTGAGGTTTTTTTTAAGTTTGTGGTGATTTTTCGAAAATGATATGAAAGAAGTATTTGGTTGATATAATTTCGTTACGATGAAATTTATTTTCATTAATTACTTCGTTATGATGATATGAAATATATTGATATATGTATATGTGTAAATACTTTTGTAGAATTTTAGGTATATATCGGAAATAAGCAGGAAGATGCATTGGTAATAATACAAGGAAGCGAAGTTTCAACGCAGTTTGTTTCAAGAAAAGCCACTCTTTTTATCTCATGTGTTTTGCTATTCTCATTGTTAGTGTGTTTGGTTTTTGAACTTATACAGTTCTAATGCATGTGTGTAATGTATTTAGCAACCTACTCTTTTGAAGGGGTTACCAAAATAAAATAAAATATTGTTCTACTATTCTATTTTTTCTCTACAATAATGATTTTGTCCGTATAAATCAGATTATAATTTTTATTTTTATTTTCACAACTAGTATCCGATCTATTAGAACAATTAATTTGGTTTAAGATTAGTTTTAACATCAAATAGTTTTAGCTTCCAGTCACTGTACCTAAGATTTTTGGTTAAGTTTATTTTAGATATTTATATGCTCTTATTATTATAAATATAAATTAAGTAAAAAGTAATAATTTAACTATGATGCAATTGGACAAAATTAACTAAAACTACATTAAAAATTGACTCTTTTACTAATAAATGTGACACTCAATGATTGAAAAAAACTCACGTAAACCTCTTACATCAGTTAGATATATAAGAATCAATGTGAAGTATATCAAGGTAACATTTTCACAATTTTAACCAACTCTTTCAAACTAGATAGAAGACAACAAATTAATTTGAAGTTAGTTAAACAAAACTCAATGGTTAACCTAATCATTATTACTATGTTATATGTCAAATCATATCCATAATTGTATTTTAATAAAAAGAGTAGGCTATGAATTCTTTGTTTACGTGTAGTATGAACGGCTCCCTTAATTATTGACTATGTAGTTATAAAAGCATTTATCATAACAAGGAACCGCTATAGGGATAAAAAAATTTCGGTCACCGTAGCCACCGAATTAGCCACCAAAATTTAATATTCGTGAGTAAATTTTTAGAGGTCACTAAATCGGTCACTAAATAAAAATTAACCACCGATTTAGCGACCAAAAGTTTGTGACCACCTATCCGATCTCGAAAAAATGTTTTTATACAATAGTTAGTGTATATAAAAAATTTAGAGACCGAAATTTTGGTCACTGATATTTTTGTTGTTGTTTTTTTTCTTTATTTTTTAATCCTCTTTGTTATGTTACTATTTCTCTCCCAATTTTTTTTTAACATTTTCATCCTTTTTCTAATTTTTTATATTTTTTAATAAAAGATTTACCTTTTTATTATTTTAACAAATAAAACATATAATTATATAAATAATTATGCTATTTTATTTTTATATATATGTATAAAAGTGAATTTTTCTTTATTATATGCAATTTTTATATGTACATAATGAAATTACATTAATAAAATCAAATTTTATTTTCATTAGATCCAATTAAATTAAATAATAATTAGTAATTTTTTAAATATTATTTAGATTTTTTTATATTTTTTATATGTATATATATTTAAATATAGAGAACATAACACATGTTAATGAGTGGTCTAGTGGTAACGCTTAACTGAAATAGCTGGAGGTAATAGGTTCAATTCTAAAGTTATGCACCTTTTTATTTTATTTTTTGAAAAAAGAACACTAAAATCGGTCGCTGAATTTCGGTCACTAAATTCGTCGTAAAAACTTAGCGACTAGCACTTTTACAACCGAAAAATGATGGTCTCTAAATTGGTTGCAAAATGTTATAGTGACCGATTTTTAAGCTTTTTCTGTCTCTAATTCGGTCACTAAAAGCAAATTTTTGTAATGAAGTGTTGCAAAATGTTGAAACCTAAAAAAAATTGCTATGAATTATGTAGGGTTTTTTTTTACAAGTAATGAAAATTGAATAACAAAAATATAAGATATGCTCGACTCATATGAATATCTACGAGGACAAATACTATGATATATGTATCCATTCCGTTGGATAAATATAATATTTATATCCGTCCTATAATCATATGGGTATCTGTTAATCAGGTAATCTGCAGATTTTATGGTATTCGCAGATAACATTCATACAATTCATTCTTAATTTAAAAATTACATTTCATTTTTAACCAAACAAATAAAAGATATTGTGATTATGAGTTATGATAAAAGACCGGATGACAGAGGAGTAGGAAGGAAGACATTGGTTCGACAGAGGAATGACGACACTAGTTGGTTGGACTGTGAAATTGTTGAAGTGAGGTATGAAGTATTGAAGGGTTTAAATATGAAATGGCTAATAAAATTTGAATGAAATGTTAAAGGTTTTCTTCAAATAAAATTTCAAAAAAAAAAAAAAAGAAATATAAGAAGACAAAATTTTTTTAGAAGATGAAAAGATAAGATATAATAAACAAATGATATTTAAATGACTTTTATAATATATTAACGGATATGGATATCTACGGGCACATATATCATTAAACATGTATTCATATCCATTAACAAACAGATATGTAAATATCTATTTATTTTATTCGTGAATATTTATTAAGCTACTTGCCCCTTATCCGTGACGGATTTTATCCGCAGATATCCGCGGATACGGATTTTTTTGCCACCCCTAATAACAACATAACAAAACAACAACAATTCAACAAAGATAAATCTAAGGATTTGAAATCTACACCTCCTAATCCAAATTGATTTTCAGTGTATAAGGCTAATAGCTGCCTAATCCCAAGCCTACACTTTGATTATAATAAAAATATCATCCACATTTCTCGTTCTATATTTGAAAACCACCTCATTTCTAAACAACCAAACACTCCAACAAAAAGCTAACCAAAATGGACAAAAAAACTGATCATTAACAATACCATGCAACCAACGTTTACACGTTGCAAAGAGGCTAAAATCGATTCTGCTTCAACAAAATTTATTGTGCCGAACCAAACAGACACCATGTGTCAAACCTGCAAAATAAAATCACACTCGAAAAAAACATGCAGGCCTATTTCTTCGATTCTATTACAAAAAACACAAACAGATTGAGAACTATCCAAGAGCATACATTTCCTACTAAATTCCTTCATAGTAGGAAATTTATTAAGAATAAGAAGTCTCCAACCAAAGAATTTAATTTTGTTTGGGATCTTTGCTTTCCAAATGACTTTTAATTAATTTAACACATTTGCTTTCAAAGTCAAATTTACTAGCTTCAAACTTGCCAAAATAGAGTAGTTATTCTTGATTGAAAACCCCTCTTTATTTATCCACCATAATTCTTTGTTCTTAATTTTGTAAATTGGTTGGACTATTTTCAAGTCCTCCATTAAAATTTCAAACTGGATTTCCTCCTCTTCATCTAGGTTGGATTCAACGACACCTAACTCCCAATGCCAAACATTGTTGGACCAAATTTTGATGTCTGATACCTTTTTCCTAATGGATGGTTGGAAAGATATAGAGAAGAGGAAAAATCGTTTTAAACGGATCCTGACCTAACTGATGCCTCCGGAAGTGCACGGAAATATCGAAATAATATAAAAGATTGTCGAACCCACAGAGACCAATGTCAATCTACTGTAGTCTATTCTCACTTTGTAAATGTAAGGCTATTTCATAGAAGTTTTGAAATATGAATAGAGTAAAATAATAAAGTTTTAAGTAAATTCAAAGATGTAATACTGAAATGTAATTCACATCGATCAAAGAGTACTCCTATTGTTTCTAAATAGAATCACTTACGGGGCAATATTTTCTTCCTTGAAAAAGAGTTAATTAAAAAGGAACAGTCGCGTTAGCGTAATCGAAACCAGATTTGACCTCTAATCTATACCAACCGCTCACGCTGCACTGATCGCGTCTTGCGTTAAAATAGTAAATCCTTTTTTATGTAATAACCTCTTTAGCTTAGTTGAAAAGTGCTTTTGATTGGAAACTTTAATTTCTAGAAATATTAAACTCTCCTAATTAATTAACAAAGTGCTTACGCTATTTTTATTGACCAAGAAATAATCAATTTTAATCTTAAGTGTCGGACGACTTTCGATCTTACCCGACATGGTCACGGTCCTACTTTCGTAGTAACCAATCAAGTTAAACACAGAAAAATTGTATTAAAATCAAAACAGCCCCAATAGCAATCCTAAATAAACAACTTATGGAGTACCGTCGAATTGACGGTCCACACATTCCATCACTAATGATTTAGTTGGACATGGTCACGGTAAACATTTTGATTTTTGTAAAAAGGAATTAAACATAATAAGTGGTTTTAAAATAAAATGGTTGCAATGAAAGTAAATAATGTAAGGCAAGGCGATAAAGTAAGCGATTCAATGAAAGTAAACAAAATAAAGCAGTGTGATGGAAATAAATCAAAGTAAGGCAAGACAATGAAATAAATAAAGTAAAGCAGTGCGAGAAAATAAATAAAGTAAGGCAGTGCAATGAAATAAAGTAAACAATGGGGAATATATTAAGAACCTGCTCCAATCAGAGGCTTAAATCTGATACAGGAAATAAACTTTGACGAAAAGTAAATGCCGGCGGGATTTAAAGCTATAAAATAAACTGATCTAAACTCAATACAAGAACAATGCGATAACTCCCCAATGTGAAGAGTTAACGGTTTCAGAATGTAAATTTATGGCCTAAGTTGTACTAAGCTTGGATGCCTAAAACTAAAGATCTAAGTCCTATTTATAGTGTAGCAATGCCTTGGAAATCACGTAGCACCTTCAGAGTTCATGTGGAGGAAATATCTCTAGTCATGGGCAACTTCTCCAACCGTCCTTGACTGGTCCACATTTTATGAAGATGGCGCCCGCCATGTATACAAGAGGTGGTGGACGTGGTCTTGTGACCGTTGGAACGTGGGAGAAACCTACATGTCATGGCTACCCCCATGGCCAACGCCATGTGGAACGTCGTGTGTGTAATTGGCACCAAAAGCTCTGTTTTCTGCTCTTTTCGCTCCATTTCTTCGTGAAAGGCTCTTATTAGGTAATGCACCTGAAAATAAACATAATACAACATAATACTACGAAAACATAATAAAAAGACACTAAATAGCATGCGAATCGGGTCGGAATATACGAGACATTTTTGCTTTATCAAACTCCCCCACACTTAAACCTTTGCTTATCCTCAAGCAAACTGCTACACATATGAAAAATCTTTGTAAAAATTTTTAGTAGGTAATATCAAGACTCATAAAACAATGCATACGGATACTCATTCTAGGCTACAAACTCCACTTTGGCTAAGATTGTTTCGATAAGTACTCGCTTACACACTAAGGATATCGTAGGAACACAATTTCGCAGTTGTGCGTTCCTAAGCCTCCCTCCTATACAAACCAATCCAAATCATGTCATTATACTTAAGCCTAACTCACTCATCCCTCTTTTGTCCCTTTTCATTATGACACAATCACATTAAGCCCGTTATCCATACACACTCATGGTAGGATAGCCTGTTAGTGATTATGATCTCATTTTTTCTTTTTCTTGCACATTGGCATAAGTATCAACAGATAAAAGAAATTGCACCATTAAGCTAAGTGATTGGGTAAGAATCACCTAACTTAGAAGGAACACTTCTTTTTATTCATTTTTTTCCTTAACTTTCTTTTTAAGCTTGAGATCATACACTTATTTGCATCAGCTTTCTACTTAGTGTGTGCTTAGGATGGTGCTGACTGCTAAATAAACTACTTAGGGACTAATAAAGTGTGAGAACTTAATTCTATGGCATAACAAATACTCAAATTGATCTCCATAATCGGGAGACTTAAGGTGTTAAAACGATATCGATTTTGTGGATTTTTCCCAAGTCTCCACAATTTATCCTAAACTTCATCTATAGCTTAAAACTTTCAAAATGTGCACTGAATTTCCGAGTCAAATTGTTTTTTGTATTACCTCAAGAAAAAGGAAAATTTAATAAACAACTGAAAACCACGCATAAAGACTCGACAACACATGCAAACGACTCTACAAAACACTAAAAATAGATAAAATTCTTGAAGTCATATACTCTGATGTATGTGGTCCTATCCAGGTGGATTCGATTGGAGATAATAGATACTTTGTCACATTCATAGATGATTTCAGTCGAAAACTGTGGACTTACCTGATCAAGAAGAAAAGTAAAGTGATCGAGGTATTTGCCAAGTTTATATCTATGGTCGAAAAATAAAGTGGTTGAAAGCTAAAGATTCTGAGGACTGGTGGTGGTGGAAAGTATGCGTTGAAATATTTCAATGCATTATGTGAGAAAGAAGGGATTGTGCATGAGGTGGTGCCACTCTACACTCCACAGCAGAATGGAATTGCGGAAAGGAAGAATAGAACCATCATGAACTTGGTGAGAAGTATGTTGAAAAGCAAGCATCTACCCAAAGAATTATAGGGAGAAACTGTGTCGAATGAAACATATATTTTGAACAGATGTCCGACAAAGAAGCTAGAAGGAATCACTCCAGAAGAATTTTGGTCTGGTGTCAAGCCTAGCCTAAGTCATTTGAAGGTGTTTGGATCTATAGCACATAGACATGTGCCAGATCGGTTTAGAAGAAAGCTTGATGACAAGTCGAGTCAGATGATCCTGATAGGATATCATTCGACTGGAGGATACAAGTTGTTCGACCCAGTGAACAAGCAAGTAGTGATCAACAGAGATGTGATCATAGATGAGCTTAAGAAATGGGATTGGACTGAGAACGTCAAGAAGGATTCAGTGAGAATCTTGTGTGAAGAACCAGCTAGGGAAGTCGAAAGACAAGTTCGACAATAAGAAGTCAGAGGTGAAGCAGGCCCAAGCAGACCTCATCGAACAAGACACATGCCTACAAGGTTGCAAGAATGTGTGATTACATCAGATGATGTGGTCGATGAAGAAGGTAAGTTGGTACACTATACTTTCTATGCAGATATCGAACTAGTCAATGCAGCTGAGGCATTGAAAGATTTGAAGTGGGTGAAAGTAATGAATGAGGAGTTAGAGTCCATCGAAGTCAACAACACTTGGTCACTTGTCGAATTACCTCAAATTAAAAAGGTAATTTATGTGAAATGGGTTTACAAGGTGAAGGTGAATCCTAAAAGGGAAGTAACTCGACACAAGGCGAGACTTTTAGCGAAAGGATTTCTATGGAAGGAAGGAATTGACTTCGACAAAGTTTTTGCACCTGTTACTAGGATCGAAACAATCAGGTTGGTAGTTGGTCTATCAAACATGAACAATTAGCACACATGTGATGCGTCCGCAAGTGCACGGAAATATCGAAGTAATATAAAAGATTGTCGAACCCACAGAGACCAATGTCAACCTACCGTAATCTATCGTTACTTTGTAAAGCTAAGGCTAATGATAATTGATAAAAGGGAAACTAAGACTAGAACTAAAATAAAACTAAGAAAATATGATAATAAAGAGAGGACGGAATATGGATTCCGCGTTCCTAAAGGACTTTGTAGAATTCGGGTACTAATTACGACTATAACTTAGTTCCGTAGAATATATCAACTTAAAGACTTCGCCTCACGCTCTCGCGGTATTAACTAAAGTCATGTTCCCTAATCCCAAGATTTTGCTCCCGCTCGCCCGGTAACTAGGAAATATATTTTGAAAGCCAATAATATCCTAAACGGATCTAAAGCGCTCTCGCTGTATTTAGACTTGTTGCCTAATTTCCACTATCCGGTTCGATCCCCACGCTCTCGCAGTGCCGGCTCTAACCTTAATTAATTTCTCACTCTCGTGACAAAATCGTGTTAAATAACCTCTCAATCTCGTCACGAAGTTATTTAAATTAGACTTGGAAATTAAAACCAAAACAGAATTTTAATCATAAATTCGCACCTATTATTTTCTACCGAGTCCCGTCGGTAACGACGGTCCTCATACGCCGGACTCAAGAATATTTAGAAAGACATAGATAAGAAAACAAATGAACAATTTTGGGTTTTTGAATTAGACGAAAACATAATAAGGGATTTAAAATAATTTAATATAAGGCAAGACGTAATTAAGCAATTAATTGAAGACAGTAAAGTAAACAATAAAATAGAACCTGTAATTAAATGGAACTGGAAACAATGCTTGAACTGAAGTCGTAATATGCCGGCAGGCTTTGAATCAAATACATAAATTAAACTATAAAAATAAATCCTAAAACTATATTTGTAATAGTCCCCCAATGTGGAGAACTATTACTTTTACATCAATGAGAATTGCTAAAAACTAAATAAGAAAAATCTGGCGAAAAAATGAGAAAGAAGAAGAGAGTCTCCTCGTGTAGCAAGTTCCTCCTTTTATAGCTTGAGAAGTTATTGTGAAAGAGAGAAAAAATAGTAGAAGTTAGTGGCCAAAAATATCTCAACCACTCCTTGACCGGTTGAACGTGATTTGAGTGGAATTGGTACCGTTGAGTGGTCCACGTACTTAAACGTGAATTCTGGGAATTATTCCTGTGTCGGTCGTCACGCAATACGTGACGGTCGTCACAACTTAAAATACTATGACAGTCGCCATGGACCTGTGATGGTCGTCACGGTCCTAATTTATTTAATGGTGGGCGCCTAACATAAGGTGTGACGTTCGTCACACTTATGTTGTGTGGTGGGCCCCACCCACTTTTTTTTTTAAAAATAATTCTTCTTTTCTTCTTCTTTCATATTTTCTTCAAAACATATTCTTTTCTCCACATTTTCCCCTTTAATTCTTTTCTTTTCTTTCTTTTGTGAATTAATCCAAGTCACCTGAAAAAGACAATAAATACTGGCATAATAAAACATAAATCAAAGAAAATAGATAAAAAGAAACTAAATTGCATGCAAATCGGGTCTAAAAATACGATACATTTACGTGTTACCAACACCCCCACAATTAAACCTTTGCTTGTCCTCAAGCAAAACATGACTCGTAAGAAAAATAGTGCATACGGATACTCATCCTTGGCTACCAACTCTACTTCGGTTAAGTTTGTGTCGATAGGTACTTGCTCACACACTAAGGATATCGTAACAACACAATTCCGCTTTGGCGGTCATCAACCTCCATCCTATACAAACCAATCTGAATCATGTCATTATACCTAAGCCTAACCTTCTTTCGTCCCTTTTCATTCTGGCACAATCACATTAAGCCCGTTATCCTTTCACACTCATGGTAGGATGGCCTGTTAGTGACTATGATCTCATTATCATCATTTTTTTTTCTTTTTGGTACATTGGCTTAAAAATCAATAAAATAAAGAAGTTTGCATCGTTGGGCTAAATGATCGGGTGAGGATCACCTAACTTAGAAGGAGCATTTCTTTTCATTCATTCATTTTTTTTCTTCTTTTACCTTTTAAGCTTGAGATCATACACTTATTTGCATCGGCTTCCTACTTAGTGTATGCTTAGGATGGTGCTGACTGTTAAATAAACTACTTAGGGACTACTAAAGGGGTGAGAACCTAAGGCTACGGCATAACAAGTACTCAAATCGATTTCCATAATTTAGAGGCTCACGGTGTTAAGACGATACCGATCTTGCATAATTTTCCCAAGTCTCACAATCTAACCTCAATTTCGTCTGTGACCTAAGATTTTCAAAAGAAACACTATTTTTAACTAAAAAATTTTCAAAATATTTGGTATGGGAAAGTCGATAAACAACATAAAATCAACATAAAGACTCGACAGCACATGAGCAGACGCACGAAACATTAAAACAGAAAAAAAAATTTAAAATCATGCTAGAAAATAGTGAATTTAACTAGAAAGCGGTAAAATAAAAGCAGTAAAGTTCCTCCCCCACACTTAAACCAAACATTGTCCTCAATGTTTTGATAAATGGTGAAAAAGGAAAAATAGAACCTGTATGAATGCCATTGCGTGCTACCAAAGCCAAATTCGCGCTGAATCATCCCTTGTTGTCCCTATCTTCGCTGGCCACTTCTACTCCAGTGTCTTGTACTACGAGTTATCTGAATTTGCTGAAACTTCATTTTCTTGAAGCCGCTCATCATATTGCCTGTTTCCGAAGGAAGTACCTGCAAAATTTTTTAGAAAAATACGGTGCGGTGTGTGCAGGTGGAACCTGACCATGCGAAAAGAACAAGGAGGAGGTGAGTTACGAACTAGAGAGATATGCTCTCTCATATCATACTCATCATTGGCGTCACCACCAGCAGCGACATTCGTAGGAATGTGCGTGGGCACCAACTCGTCTTAAGGGATTGTCATCTAAAGATCTTTTGCCTAAATGTAGCTGAGACGTGACAAGCGATACAATTCTTTATTTTCTGCAAACACAAACAATAAAAGGAAAACATTAAATTAAAAACTCGTGGGTTTCCTCCCACGCAGGGCTTTGCTCGATGTCGATAGCTCGATGGTTAGGAGTGTTAATCTTCGATTTCCATGGCCATTTATCAAGCCATCTCACATATCCCTCGCCTTTCTTTTTCTTTCTTCTGTGGGGTGGTTCATTCTTTTGAACTTGTGGTGGTGGTTCTGGATCTATGCTAAGTATCAACTTTTCAAGTTTTGGCTTAGTTATGTCATCCACCACCTCAAAGTTTAACCTTACCCTCTTAACACTAATGATTTCCTTAGTTTGGTCTTCAAATTTTCTCTTTTTATGCAAGACCTCAGACAAGGGTGCATGGATAATTTTCCATACATGCACATACGTTTTGGAGTCTGCAAACTTATACGGGAAAGGATCTGGTGGGGTATATGGAGGGTGATCAACAATTCGTGCTTCATTCTCTACCTCTTCGATAACCTCGTTTGTGGATGGTGTTGGTGAATTTGTCTCAACTCTTTTCTCACCATAACTCTCATCAACCTCATTATCACTCTCCTCAGGATTTTCGAGTTGTTCTTCACTATCGGTTGTTATAACATACACATTCTCCTCAGGGGAGGGACCTATAGGTGTCAGTGCAAGCAGTAAGGTTTGGGTCTCTAATGCCTCAGTGTGAGTCACAAGGGACTCGACCATGGTTTTCAGCCGCCTAAGGGTCTCATGATTATCGAGATGTTGTCTTTTAAGCTCTTCATTCTGGATAGTTTGTACGTCCACAAAGTGCTCCATCATAGATTCTAGTCTAGCATTGGTTGATGTTTCAATGAAATCCTCCATTAATGTTTCGAGGTTGGACTGAACGAATTCTTGCGGTTCTTCAAAATATTGAGAGTGGTGATTTGGGCGGAAATGAGATAGCGTCGCATGGAAATCTTCCATTTGTATTTCGAGATTGGAATTGTACGATTCTTGGGGTTCCTCAAAATTTTGGGAATGGTAATCATAGGAAAAATTTGGTTGCGGTTCCTCAAAATATTGGGAGTATTGCGGTTGGTAATTGTAGAAAAAATTTGGGTGCGACTCCTCAAGATATTGTGAGTGGTTATCATAGAGAAAATATGGGTGATACATAGTTTTTAATTTTTAAAATTTTTTTTATTATATATATATATATATATATATATATATATATATATATATATATATATTATAGGAATGACTTAGTCTATACGGTGCAACAACGGAATAACAATATTGACTGTTGGTCCCCGGCAACTGCGCCAAAAACTTGATGCGTCCGCAAGTGCACGGAAATATCGAAGTAATATAAAAGATTGTTGAACCCACAGAGACCAATGTCAACCTACCGTAATCTATCGTTACTTTGTAAAGCTAAGGCTAATGATAATTGATAAAAGGGAAACTAAGACTAGAACTAAAATAAAACTAAGAAAATATGATAATAAAGAGAGGCCGGAATATGGATTCCGCGTTCCTAAAGGACTTTGTAGAATTCGGGTACTAATTACAACTATAACTTAGTTCCGTAGAATATATCAACTTAAAGACTTCGCCTCACGCTCTCGCGGTATTAACTAAAGTCATGTTCCTTAATCCCAAGATTTTTCTCCCGCTCGCCCGGTAACTAGGAAATATATTTTGAAAGCCAATAATATCCTAAACGCATCTAAAGCGCTCTCGCTGTATTTAGACTTGTTGCCTAATTTCCACTATCCGGTTCGATCCCCACGCTCTCGCAGTGCCGGCTCTAACCATAATTAATTTCTCACTCTCGTGACAAAATCGTGTTAAATAACCTTTCACTCTCGTGACGAAGTTATTTAAATTAGACTTGGAAATTAAAACCAAAACCGAATTTTAATCATAAATTCGCACCTATTATTTTCTACCGAGTCCCGTCGGTAACGACGGTCCTCATACGCCGGACTCAAGAATATTTAGAAAGACATAGATAAGAAAACAAATGAACAATTTTGGGTTTTTGAATTAGACGAAAACATAATAAGCGATTTAAAATAATTTAATATAAGGAAAGACGTAATTAAGCAATTAATTGAAGACAGTAAAGTAAACAATAAAATAGAACCTGTAATTAAATGGAACTGGAAACAATGCTTGAACTGAAGCCGTAATATGCCGGCAGGCTTTGAATCAAATATATAAATTAAACTATAAAAATAACTCCTAAAACTATATTTGTAATAGTCCCCCAATGTGGAGAACTATTACTTTTACATCAATGAGAATTGCTATAAACTAAATAAGAAAAATCTGGCGAAAAATGAGAAAGAAGAAGAGAGTCTCCTCGTGTAGCAAGTTCCTCCTTTTATAGCTTGAGAAGTTGTTGTGAAAGAGAGAAAAAATAGTAGAAGTTAGTGGCCAAAAATATCTCAACCACTCCTTGACCGGTTGAACGTGATTTGAGTGGAATTGGTACCGTTGAGTGGTCCATGTACTTAAACGTGAATTCTGGGAATTATTCCTGTGCCGGTTGTCACGCAATACGTGACGGTCATCACAACTTAAAATACTATGACGGTCGCCATGGACCTGTGACGGTCGTCACGGTCCTAATTTATTTAATGGTGGGCGCCTAACATAAGGTGTGACGTTCGTCACACTTATGTTGTGTGGTGGGCCCCACCCACTTCTTTTTTTTAAAATAATTCTTCTTTTCTTCTTCTTTCATATTTTCTTCAAAACATCTTCTTTTCTCCACATTTTCTCCTTTAATTTTTTTCTTTTCTTTCTTTTATTAATTAATCCAAGTCACCTGAAAAAGACATTAAATACCGGCATAATAAAACATAAATCAAAGAAAATAGATAAAAAGAAACTAAATTGCATGCAAATCGGGTCTAAAAAAACGATACATTTACGTGTTATCAACATGTCAGGTGGATGTGAAATGTGCATTCCTGAATGACCCCTTAGATGAAGAAGTTTATGTTGCACAACCAGCTGGGTTTGTGAAACATGGCGACGAAAGAAAGGTGTAAAGGTTGCATAAAGCCCTGCATGGACTTAAGCATGCCCCAAGAGCTTGGAATAAAAAGATAGATAAATTTCTAAGGAAGAAGAAATTTGTGAAGTGCACGACTGAGCATGGAGTATATGTAAGGAGAAGCAATAGTGAATTGCTTATACTATGTCTCTATGTCGATGACCTATTGATAACAGGAAGTTACATGAAGGAGATCGAAGATTTCAAACATGGCCTAACTAAGGAGTTTGAAATGCCAGACTTAGGAAATCTCTCATATTTCTTTGGCATCGAATTCTACGAAAGTGGTAGAGGTTTGATGATGCACCAAAGAAGATTTGTAAGCGAAATACTCAAGAGATTTGAGATGAAAGATTGTAACCTAACTTCGACTCCAGCTGAGACCAGATTGCAACTGTTGAAAGATTTATATGAAGATGATGTCTACCCAACCCAATATAGAAGACTTATTAGGTCTCTTCGATACCTTTGTCACACTAGGCCTGACTTAGCATACAGTATGGGTATGGTAAGTAGATTCATGCAGAAGCCAAAGATATCACACCTAGCAACAACGAAGAGGATACTGAGGTATCTGAAAGGAACTCTTGACTACGACATTTTGTTTCCTACAGCTGATGAAGGAAAATAATGCAAGTTAGTGGAATACACTGACTCAAGTTGGTGTAGTGATGTTGTGGATAGAAAATCCACAACTGGCTATGTGTTTATGCTAGGTGGTGCACCAGTTACTTGGAGTTCGAGAAAGGAGCCAGTAGAGGCATTGTCGTCATGCGAAGCAGAATACATAGATGCTTCTCATTGTGCATGTCAAGCAACGTGGATTGTGAACCTAGTCAAAGAGATTATAGGGAAGAGTCATGGAGCAATTACCATGAAGATCGACAGCATGTCAGCTATCAATCTGGCGAAGAATTAGATAACACATGGTCGAAGAAAGCACATCGAAATGAGGTTCTGTAACACCCCAAATCCCCATCGCGAATAAATAATACATAAATAAATCAGAGTAAATAAAATTTTATTCTTAGACAGAAATAAGGATGCCACATTTAAAGAAAGAAAACACCATCCCTGCTCATAAATTTGATACATAACACAAAGTGGAATAAACAACATAAAAGGGAAACTTTTTCCAACAAAAGGAAAGTTCAATTATGGAATAAAGCGGAAAGATCCATAACTGACTTGTTTTACAAAATAAATTGTTTTATAACATCAAAATATTCATACAAAGGTAATACAAAATAGATCCAACAAAAGCGTTCCCCGACTCCCGTGTTACGTATCAGAGCAGACAGACCGACAAAAGGATGGATGGCTAATCTTCATAAAAGCCTCCCAGATACTAATCTGCAATTGCCACATAGGGCATCAAACCACAACAGAAGGCTGAGAAATAACAACTAAATCAAGATTGCATAATAATATGCAAACACATATAAATTCACACGCATAATCATTCTCACCACAAGCATCACATACTAATACAGATAGCATGCCACAGATACATAAGATATTTCTAATAATCCAACCACATAGCATATATCAATTATACCAACATAATAGCATATTCACACATAATGCATACCAAAGTTATAACATATGGAAACACACCACCACATCACATATATTGATTTATAGCATATGTCTATACATAAAACATATCATCCATAACCAATGCATTTATCACGAATGCATATCAAATTACCAATGCTGTCACGAGCTCAACACATAATCAATCAATTCACAATTTCCCACACATAATCAATCCATTCACAATTTCCCACACATAATCAATCCATTCACAATTTTCCACACATAATCAATCCATTCACAATTTCCCACACATAATCAATCCATTCACAATTTCCCACACATAAACAATCCATACATGATTTATGCAAATGCACAGAGACCGACACAATGACTCTATGTATGCGGTACCATTCCATCAATCATTCTTCATCATTAATTCACTCAGGAATTATTGGAACCATCGCTTGTTACTTAGTGTAACTCCCCGTCGGGAAAACGATGTTCCCCGTTGCTTTAGGTCCTCTTTGTATAAGGCACACGACGTTTATGGATCGGTTTAGGTCCTCTTTGTATAAAGCACACGATCGTCTATAACGTCGCTTTAGGTCATCTTTGTATAAGGCACATGATCGTTACAGCAGATTCCCTCTGGAATCGTTTCGTCGCTCACACCCCACAAGGGCACACGACATCACAAGGTGCATATCATGATGCATGTCATATCAACGACTCATGACAATCAAATGCACATTCACAAATCAACAATATGAATTATCTCATCATCATTATTCATGCATTGGAAATCAATTCAAACAATGCCTTTACTTGCAATAAGGCCACCAAATAACACACATTGAATTTCACATAAACAATGCATTTCATCATAATCCACAAACCACAACAATTAGAATTTTAGCATATACACTCATATCAATTCACATCAAGAATTACTCACCATCAACCACACCAATCCTGCCATCATACAATGATACTCACAACCCTAGGATTCACGCCACGAAGGCTACCCACAACAACATACCTTAATACCATACATTTGTATTCAATTAAACAAAGTATTTTGCCATAAGGCCACAACAATTACAACAACTTATCATATGCTTCAACATCATATAACAGCACACAAGCTATACGTTATATATTAAAAGCATATCGCATGATAACACATCAATCGCACACAATTACGACGGTAAAAGTCGACAAAACGACACGTTTCCAAATTCCTGACAGAATTAAATCGGCCACCAATCTCAAAACCATTTTTATAAGAAAGAACATCTCATTAGCTTTCCAACGCTACTAAGAACGTCTCGATCCAAGTTACAGATCAAAAGTTATGGATTTTCAAAGAAATGAATTTATTGAGAAACAGCCAGATTCGCCTGGCGGCTTAGGATTTCGCCTGGCGAATCCCCCTTCGCCAGCACTTCACCTAGCGAACTAGTAGCGAACCACAATTTTAGAAAAACCCCAAGAGTTCCAGTAGCTAACACATTTCTGTCTCCCCGTTTTTGCCTGGCGACTTATGATTTCGCCTGGCGAATCCCCTTTCGCTAGCACTTCGCCTAGCGAACTAGTGGCGAGACCTAATTCGCCTGGCAAATTCCAATTCGCTTGGCGAATCGTATCAGAACCAGAATTTTTTTGATGCGGGTTACATGGTTTCAAACCCCAAAATTCCAACTTTCTCCAACCAAAACGTTTCCAATCAATCAAAACAAGTATCAACAATATTCATACATATAATACGATCATACTACGTGATTCATATCGATTTCCAACCGTGAAAACATCAAGTCCATCGAAATGACCACAATTATAATCAAGTGGAAAACATATATTTTTCAACCAAACACTCAAACAAATACATACATATACATATACAAGCAAGATATAATCGAAACTTTTCACCCTTACCCGATTAATCGCGCTTGAAACGGAGTATTGAAGATTTCCTCTTCTCCTCTTTTACTTCCTCTTCCTTTCTTTCCTTTCTCTTTCTTTCTCTTTCTTTTCTCTCTTTTTCTCTCAAATATCTATTTATAAAAATATCTAATTTTTTCTAAAACATCTAACCCCTCAAAATGACCATTTTACCCCTCAGCTCAAATATCTCGCAAACGCTCTCAAAACGCGATAAAACATAATAACGATGAAAAATAATATATTGTCAAATAAAAGTCAAGGATAAAGTAATATAAAAATGAAAATAATTAAATCGACTCGATTAAATAAATCGGACAAAAAGGGGCGTTACAGTTCTCCCCCACTTAGACATTTTCGTCCTCGAAAATATACTTGGTGCAAACAACTCCGGATACGAATCTCGTAACCGACTAACCCACTCTCATGCCATTAAAGGCAACACCACGAATAACACAAACCGACAAAACACCTCGCTAACAGCAACTACTACAACGACATGACAACGGTAATAACAACAACGACAAGATGCAATGCCCATACAATGCACTTGACCACCAACTCACGACTCGAAGAATACCCAAGTTACGAACTCACAGGTTCACTCTTGAACCGAAACACAACAAGATCGTTACCCACACCGTAGGTAACACTCCCCTAATTCCCCATCACGGGAATTAGCTACACGCACTCGAACCATCACCATGGAAACGAAGCAACAACAAAGACAAGAACCTAAAGTCCCACGACATAACCTCGTCTCAACAATATCAACAAAACCAGAATACCAAACATTCTTGTCACACAACATTATTACACCAATCCTACGATTCACCAATCGAACATATAACCAAAACATCTATCTACATAGTAGCCCATGAATAATATTTAAACCTTTCACCTAACACTTCCATTCTGAAACGTCCAATGGTCTCATCATTCCTACCTGTTCATAATGTTCAACCTATGAACTCTTACAAGTCACACACTCATATTCGAATTGTGCCACATCACGCTTCCGTTGCGCACCCTGATTACTCGTAACCATCAAAACTACCAATTCCATATCCAACTTTTGACTCTCTCTAATATTCACCAGAAAAAGCATAGTTCATTTCTAATAGACCCAACCTTACACTCCACTGAGTTATCTCACACACCAGACACAAGTCTCTGAACTGCTCAAATAATTCTAATCCTCTGACCATCAAAACAGACATGCATAAAAGCTTCTGACTTAACTCATCAGGCACGACATTAACTTTACCAATAGGATAATTCCAGCTAAAGTCATAACTCATCAGGAATTCCAACCATCCTTGTTGTCTCCTACTTATTCCTTCTGACCAAACAAGTACTCTAAACCCTTGTGATTACCAAACACCTTGAACCTAAAACCCTCAAAATAATTCCTCTAGATTCTCAACACAAAAGTAACTGCAGCCATCTTGAAATCATGAATCCTCAATTGTCATAAAGCATAAGAAATGACTTTACCCTCTCGCATTAACACACTAACTACGCTCATCAAGGACGCATCCCAATATTCCATAGATAGTTTATTAGGATCAGGCAGAATCAAAATTGGAGCCGTAGTCAATCTCTACTCCAACTCACCAAAACGTACTCACAACGAACATCCAAAACAAACGACTCACCCTGTGCAAGTCAACTAAGATACCAGAAGTACTAACTTAGCAAAGTCTTCCATAACCTGCAGTAACAACCAACTAAGCCCAAAAGTTTCTAATCTCCTTAACCGACTTTGGAGTCTCTCAATGTAGAACTGCATCTATTTTTGGATAGATACACAACAATACCATCTTCGAAAATAACATAACAAAGAAAACTAACCTCTTTCAATCAAAATTCTCACTTCGATAATTTAGCAGAAAGCTCCCTCTCTTTCAACCCTTGTAACTAAATCCTCAAATACACTATATACTCATCCTTTGATTTAAAATAAATCAGAATATCATCCAATAAACATCACTATGAACTTATCCAAACAAGTATGGAAGATACAATTCATATACTCCATAACCATAACACATACATCCTTCAAAACTCATTCTGAGCTCGAAACAATTTATCCAAAATAGCTTAACAATCTCTGGTTACCACATTCCATATCAATTCTTCTTGCGGGTTTCCAACTCACTCAAGGTTTCTGTTGACACGAGATCTCAACCCATAACAAAAGTAATACCATCAAGGAACTTCAAATTGTTCGCGATTCGTCACAATTCAAAACTCAAGCTATCCAGAACACCACTGGAAGTTTCCATACTACTCACTGGTTAACACGCAACCTCATTCTATCATCCTTTTCCTTACCAACCATGATGGACCTCTTCAAGTCGACACACTAATGTTTCATCCAAAAACACATCTGAAAACCATGCACAACTGACGGCCCATCACTGGGGCTTCCTGCCAATTTCCAGAACACTATCATCACAAACAGGACAAACATCTGAGTTTCACTTCCTAAAAGTTCTTTTACTTACTTAGCAGATCCAAACCTCAAATCTTCACCTTTGTCAAATTTGAGTTCACACTCTACTCTCTGAGAACAACCATTAATGATACTCAATCGTTCTCTCTCAATGACTTCCCAACTGGACCAACATACCAAAACCTCTAATTCGTCTCATCTTCCGATATTAGAATCTTCATCGACTCAAAAAAACATTCTGTACCCACTGGTTTAGCTCCAAACGATTCACAAAACATACTATCAAAGCTGGAAAGACACGTCTATTCCATCCAACATAATTTCGTCTACTATCAACAAGAGATTAAGGGTGATCAGTTCATCAATTTGTCAATAGACAGCCGATAATCATGATGGGGCATAAACCGTCTTTACCAAACTATAATAGCATTTATTGCATCTTGTGCACAAAACTACCTAAGGCACAAATCCTTAGTTGACATAAACCTTACCTCTGCATTCCTTCCGGAACCGGGAACAACACTGTCCAAACAACACCTACAATCTTACAATCTGCAACACACTGAGCCAACGCTCCACACCTGAAGCAACTTGGAGAAGCACATGCTTCTTCCCCACTTATCGCATTCTAAATCCTGAAGACAAAGGATTAGAAAACCAGAAAGCACTGACAGTGTTTCACACACATATCACATACTAGGGAACAAACAACATCGACAGTATTCAACTGTCACACCAACTGACTCAACAACTTGGCCGGACGGACCGACCTGCTCTGATACCACTAATGTAACACCCCAAATTCCCATCGCGAATAAATAATACATAAATAAATCAGAGTAAATAAAATTTTATTCTTAGACAGAAACAAGGATGCCACATTTAAAGAAATAAAACACCATCCCTGCTCATAAATTTGATACATAACACAAAGTGGAATAAACATAAAAGGGAATCTTTTTCCAACAAAAGGAAAGTTCAATTATGGAATAAAGCGGAAAGATCCATAACTGACTTGTTTTACAAAATAAATTGTTTTATAACATCAAAATATTCATACAAAGGTAATACAAAATAGATCCAACAAAAGTATACATATATAACAAAATCGTTCCCCGACTCCCGTGTTACGTATCAGAGCAGACATACCGACAAAAGGATGGAGGACTAATCTTCATAAAAGCCTCCCAGATACTAATATGCAATTGCCACATAGGGCATCAAACCACAGCAGAAGGGTGAGAAATAACAACTAAATCAAGATAGCATAATAATATGCAAACAAATATAAATTCACACGCATAATCATTCTCACCACAAGCATCACATACTAATACAGATAGCATGCCACAGATACATAAGATATTTCTAATAATCCAACCACATAGCATATATCAATTATACCAACATAATAGCATATTCACACATAATGCTTACCAAAGTTATAACATATGGAAACACACCACCACATCACATATATTGATATATAGCATATGTCTATACATAAAACATATCATCCATAACCAATGCATTTATCACGAATGCATATCAAATTACCAATGCTATCACGAGCTCAACACATAATCAATCAATTCACAATTTCCCACACATAATCAATCCATTCACAATTTCCCACACATAATCAATCCATTCACAATTTCCCACACATAATCAATCCATTCACAATTTCCCACACATAATCAATCCATTCACAATTTCCCACACATAAACAATCCATACATGATTTATACAAATGTACAGAGACCGACACAACGACTCTATGCATGCGGTACCATTCCATCAATCATTCTTCATCATTAATTCACTCAAGAATTATTGGAACCATCGCTTGTTACTTAGTGTAACTCCCCGTCGGGAAAACGATGTTCCCCGTCGCTTTAGGTCCTCTTTGTATAAGGCACACGACGTTTATGGATCGGTTTAGGTCCTCTTTGTATAAGGCACACGCTCTGATCGCTTTAGGTCCTCTTTGTATAAGGCACACGATCGTCTATAACCTCGCTTTAGGTCATCTTTGTATAAGGCACACGATCGTTACAGCAGATTCCCTCTGGAATCGTTTCGTCGCTCACACCCCACAAGGGCACACGAAATCACAAGGTGCATATCATGATGCATGTCATATCAACGACTCATGACAATCAAATGCACATTCACAAATCAATAATATGAATTATCTCATCATCATTATTCATGCATTGGAAATAAATTCAAACAATGCCTTTACTTGCAATAAGGCCACCAAATAACACACATTGAATTTCACATAAACAATGCATTTAATCATAATCCACAAACCACAACAATTAGCATTTTAGCATATACACTCATATCAATTCACATCAAGAATTACTCACCATCAACCACAACAATCCTTCCATCATACAATGATACTCACAACCCTAGGTTTCACGCCACGAAGGCTACCCACAACAACATACCTTAATACCATACATTTGTATTCAATTAAACAAAGTATTTTTCCAAAAGGCCACAACAATTACAACAACTTATCACATGCTTCAACATCATATAACAGCACACAAGCTATATGTTATATATTAAAAGCATATCGCATGATAACACATCAATCGCACACAATTACGACGGTAAAAGTTGACAAAACAACACGTTTCCAAATTCCTAACACAATTAAATCGGCCACCAATCTCAAAACCATTTTTATAAGAAAGAACATCTCATTAGCTTTCCAACGGTACTAAAAACGTCTTGATCCGAGTTACGGATCAAAAGTTATGGATTTTAAAAGAAAAGAATTTATTAAGAAACAGCCAGATTCGCCTGGCGACTTGGGATTTCGCCTGGCGAATCCCCCTTCGCCAGCACTTCGCCTGGCGAACTATTGGCGAACCACAATTTTAGAAAAACCCCAAGAGTTCCAGTAGCTAACACATTTCTGTCTCCCTGTTTTCGCCTGGCGAATCCCCCTTCGCCAGCACTTCGCCTGGCGAACTAGTGGCGAGACCTAATTCACCTGGCGAATCGCATCAGAACCAGAATTTTTCTGCTGCGGGTTACACGGTTTCAAACCCCAAAATTCCAAATTTCTCCAACCAAAACGTTTCCAATCAATCAAAACAAGTATCAACAATATTCACACATATAATACGATCATACTACGTGATTCATATCGATTTTCAACTGTGAAAATATCAAGTTTATCGAAATGACCACAATTCCAATCAAGTGGAAAACATATAGTTTTCAACAAAATATTCAAACAAATACATACATATACATATACAAGCAAGATATAATCGAAACTTCTCACCCATACCCGATTAATCGCGCTTGAAACGGAGTATTGAAGATTTCCTCTACTCCTCTTTTCCTTCCTCTTCCTTTCTTTCCTTTCTCTTTCTTTCTCTTTCTTTTCTCTCTTTTTCTCTCAAATCTCTATTTATAAAAATATCTATTTTTTTCTAAAACACCTAACCCCTTAAAATGACCATTTTACCCCTCAGCTCAAATATCTCGCAAACGCTCTCAAAACGCGATAAAACATAATAACGATGAAAAATAATATATTGTCAAATAAAAGTCAAGGACAAAGTAATATAAAAACGAAAAATAATTAAATCGACTCGATTAAATAAATCGGACAAAAAGGGGCGTTATAGGCTCCATTAACTTCGAGAGGAGGTAGCAGAGGGGTAGATGAAATTGGAACACTGCAAAACTGAGAATCAGATTGCAGACATTATGACGAAGGGAGTGCAGGTTGAAGTGTTCAAGAAGCTAAGGTCTATGATGAATGTTGATAGCTTAGACACAATGAATTAGGTGGTGTGTTGAGTTGTAATACTTTGTGTCGAAGCAGTGTAGCTTGACAGAAACAAGGATTAATCGAATTAGCCTAATGTGTATGTGTCGAGTTGTAATAGTGTGTTGAAGTGTCGAAGCAGGTTGCTTCACACAAGATTTCGACTTAGGCCTATTTTAGTAGTATTAACTATTTTGGGCTTTTATAATTTTGGGCTTTGTCTTGTGGTGCAAGCTAACCTAAATCTATAAATATGGAGTAACCCTTATTTTGTAAACAACTTAGAATTAAGAACTTGTAATCACCTGCAGTTGCAATATTAACAAGGTTTTCCACGGTTTGTGGGCAGAGAGAGAAACTCTGCAAAATATTCATCTTCTTCTCCAACGTTATTTTTTCTTTCTCAACCTTTTCTTTCATTGTCATTGCGTGAGTGAAACAATCTTGAGATCAAGATTGAGTGAAATTCTTCATAGGTTGTGGTTGAATTCCAACAAATACGACTCTATAAGCTATAAAACCTATATCGCCAGCAGTTTTGTTCTGTGTATTTTGATTAAAGTTTAAATAGTCTTTTGATTTATGTAAATTAGCGTGTTTTTGTTTTTCGTCTTTGTATCTTTTTTTGGATAAAGTACTAAAAGTTAAAATCCGTAAAAAAATCTATAGGTTTTCTGCGAAATTTCTTATGATTTTTCTACGAATTTTAATTTTTAAAGTAAAATAATTTTTTTTTTTTAACATTTAGTGATTATTTCTGAAAAAAGATACAAAAGCAAAAATAAAAAACAAATCAACTTACAAAGCCAAAAGACTATTTAAACTTTTGATTAATCTATACTTACAAAAGTTTTCCATTTTAATAGCCAATAACTACAGAAGTTTAAGGCCGTTGGACAAAATCTCATACCTATACTCATAGACATTCACATATTAGTAGGGGTGGCAAAATGGATGGATTAGATGGATATGGATTGGATTGTTAATGGATGGATCAAAACAATTCATTAGTCCATTAACAATCCACTAAAATTTTCTTAAAATTATCAATCCAATTCATCCGTTAAGAATAAAATTCATCCAATCCATCCATTAACATATTTTTTTTATTTTGAAAAAGAAATGTATTTTTTTTTAAATCAATTTTTTTTTTCGGAAAAAAAAAGTCGGTTTTTTTGGAAAAATTTGACTTTTTTGTATTTTTCAAAAAATCGATATTTTAATTTTTAAAAAATTGGTTTTTTTTAAGGAAAAAAAATTGTTTTTTTTTCGAGAAAAAAAATCGATTTTTTTCGGATAAAAAATGTTTTTTTCAGAAAAAAAAAACGTTTTTTTCGGAAAAAAAATCGTTTTTTTCGGAAAAAAAAAATGTTTTTTTCGGAAAAAAAATCGTTTTTTCGAAAAAAAAATCGGTTTTTTAATTCCGAAAAATAAATCGGTTTTTTTTCGGGAAAAAATTGGTTTTTTCGAAAAAAAGTCAGTTTTTTTTTGGAAAAAAATAAATTCTATTTTAAAAAAAAAAATAATTTTTTATTTTAAAAAAAAAATAAATTTAACGAAGATAAAAATAATTCATTGGATTCTTAAAATATGTTGGATGGATTGATTTAATCCAATTCATTAACTTATTTTTTATGTGGGGATGGATTGGTTGGATTTTTTATTAGATGGATTAAATGGATTTTGCTTTAATGGATCCAATTGTCACCCCTACATTTTAGTAAGTTGATTTACACACGTATTTGTCCGCTTAGAGACACATTTGTCAGCTAGTATTATTTTGCCATAATATTTTTTGCACATTTTTTTGTTATAATAATAAAAATTAGCAAAAAAATTTTTACACACGATGCCCACTATAATTATATAAAAAATTCAATTATATTAAAAAACTAATAAGTCTTATAAACATTAAAACACCAAAACAATGTCATTAAAACACCAAAACAATATCATCTAATTAACTTGAAATTGCACCAAATAATTTAGAGTAGAACAAAATTGATAGAAACTTGAAAGCATGCAACCTGACAGTCACTTCTAGGGCTAGTTTGTTTCAATTTAAAAAAAAAATAGATTTATTCTTTGTATTTTTGAAAATAGATTCTACAAAAATGTTTTTCAAAATATTACAAGTTTTTTTAAATTTGTTTTTATAAATTAAAAGACTAATTTTGAGATTTTATAACATTAATATACATTATTGAAGACCAAAACATAGGCAAAATCACAATTTTTTCAAAAAGTTGTATTTCAAAAATGATTTTCATGAAAAACTATTTGAAATAGCTTCAAAATTAAGTGATTTTTTGAAATTTTGATATTCAAAAAAAGTTTCGATAAAATGATGAAATACCTAAAATAACATTTTAAGAACAACTATTCAAACCAAATTTTTATTTAAAATTTTTATGAAAAATTTCTTTATAAATTTTTTTTCTACAAAATTACGTTATATTATAAAAATCATTTAAAAAAAAAAACCTAAACAAACGGGCCCCTAATCCATCTTAAAATGACTAATTTAAAAACTAACATTCATACCATGCAATATTGCAATGACTTACAACCACATCTAGCTATATAATAGCAACCACTAAATCTAGTCAAATAAAATAGCAAAGAATCCAGAACACACTACAAGACCAAAAACTGGTTTAAAATAAAATCAACTTTTAATTTTTCTCTCTTCGATCTTCGTTAGTATATGGATTTGAAGAATTTATTTAGTCGGAAAACTAGAAGCATATGTAACCTATATAAAATAAAAGAAAACAAATTACAAACTAAATTTAATTAATCTTTTCATAATATTTAAAATATGAATTTGAATAGTAAAATAAAATAGACTTGTCTTGCCGTTTGTAAAATGTCATTTACATCTTCTTCAGCAAAATCAATTTTAAATCAATGACGATGCATTTGCCTACGTTGCCCTGGTACTCTTTTTATTGTGGCAAACACCACACCAGGAACGGATAAAACTATGAGAAAGATTAACTTTCTGGAACAAACATAAGAAGCCATTTTAGTTTTACAAAAGAGAGAGAAATGGGAAGAAGAAGAACAATAATTAGTTAAAATAATTTTTCTATTCATTTTTCCAATTAGGGCAAAAGGTTACAAGTGAATAACAATAACTAATGCTTAACCCCCTCTCAACAACCTGAGAGAGCATCCTATTTATATATTACAAGCTAACTTAAACGCTAAGTTAACTTAAGAACTAAGCTAACTTATACAATTGCATGCTAAAACATACTTCAACTACAACACACACATCTTTGAATAATACATTCTTGAATAAACTTCGACTACAATATGCACAACTCTATCGAAACATGAAGCTATTACTATTGAGACTAGATTTCAATCTAAAATACCACAAATCTCCACCTTGGAACAAATTCTACAACATTAAGAGAACAAACTAACTTTCATCATGCAGCTTGTAGGGAGCGATTTTGGACGCGGTTCTTAAGCGCTGGTCGCTCTCTGCGGTTTGAGCTTTGACTACAGGTCGATTCATTTTTTATCCTATTGTGAGCTGAATAAGGAAGGGAAATAGATGTCTCCAATTAACCCTGCTTTGCATACTGAGTTTAAACAACGGTCTGTTAGGTTACGAATGCTATCAATGTGGGGGGCCTTTGTACTGGTTATTTGTATTTTCGCCAATACGGTTTTCTTTCTTTCTAGGACTTTCTAGCGGGGAACAAGGATTAGGATGTTAGGACTGATGCTTTTTGATGGGTATGTGAGAGTATGGGATTTTGGTTTTTTGTTGATTGTGCTCGCTAAGATTTTTCTTTCAATCTTATGCCTACGTATTCCCGTTTACCGAAAGAGGGAAATCAGAGCGTTCGTAGTTCCTCCTATTCTATGGGAGGAAATGGTTGTTTTGGTGTCTTGTTCAAAGCCCAATACGTGAAGCGAAAGGTGATTTGTATCTTGTTCAAAGCCCAAGATGTGAAGCTGAAAGGTCTATTTGTGTCTTGTTCAAAGCCCAAGACGTGAAGCTGAAAAGTCTATTTGTGTCTTGTTCAAAGCCCAAGACGTGAAGCTGAAGGACCTCGGCTTTAGAGAGAATTTGTCATCTCTAAAGAAGGGTTTGTCTGTCACAACTATTGGGTGACTGGTTATAAAGAAGAATTACTTTAACCGGGATACGCGGATCCTAGCAATGCCACAATTTCCTTTAAATGGGATTTTAACCTGAAGGAGAAGACTTTAACTCAGTGTAGAGCAATGCCATCTTTCCTTAGGAAATTCTCATGCTAAAAGAGGGACAGTGGCATGGATGTAGATGATCCAGAGGCTTGCCGCTTACAGCGATTAGATGAAGGGGAAGGAGTTGTTGATGTTTGTGTACTGTGAACGAGGCACAACTTTGATGCTAAAAGGTTGATTGGATCAACCAGTGGTTTTCTTATACAAAGCCTAAGAGGAGGCTAATATGTGTCTCGTACGAAGCCCGAGAGAGAGGCTAAAAGGGTTGACTCAATAGGAGAATCTTTTATACTCAACAAGAGAGTGTTTTTGTATCTCGTACGAAGCCCGAGATGGAGGCTAAAAGTTTGACTCAACAAGAGAGTCTTTGTATCTCGTACGAAGCCCGAGATGGAGGCTACAAGGTTTGACTCAACAAGAGAGTCTTTGTATCTCGTACAAAGCCCGAGATGAAGGCTGTTGTTTATTTGGCTCAGTAAGAACCTTTTTGTATCTCGTATAAAGCCCGAGATGGAGGCGAAAGGGGTAATTGACTCAACGAGGGAGTCTCTTATGTGTCTCGTACAAAGCCCGAGAGAGAGGCTAAAAGTTGTTTGACTCCGCTGGGGAGAATTTTGGTATCTCGTACGAAGCCCGAGATAGAGGCTAAACGTTTGCTTCGCTGGGAAGAATTATTGAACAAAGCCCAAGAGGAGGTTATGGTTACTGTTTCAGTTGAGTGACAGATCCAATATACTGATTTTAAAGAGAAAATCAGTTCTTATATGAGCAACACTGTACTCAGGGATTTGATTCAAAGATTCGGGTTATTCCTGTTCTTTAAAGAAGCGGGGAATCCGAAGGGTATTGAGACTGTCCGAGTCTACGGGTTTCCTTCCTATTTAACGAAGGGGTCACTTGAGAATGTCTTTGAGACTCAAGGAAGTTAGACTGTCCGTGTCTAAAGTTTTGTCTTTTGTACTATGCTTTGAGAAACAGTAGTAGACTCTACGACAGGACTGTTCTATGAGGATGACTAGGTTTTGTTCCTATACCTCTAGGAGGTCGTCGGGACAATTTGTACGAAGCCCAAGAGGAGGCTGGAATCTTTTAAGAAGCCGACGGGTCCTTGTACTAAGCCCAAGAGGAGGCTATCATTCCCGGAGGAAGAGATCATTATACGAAGCCTAAGAGGAGGCTGTGAATACTTCTAAGAAGCCGTAAGGTCCTTGTACTAAGCCCAAGAGGAGGCGGGGTTGCTTTTAGGAAGCCTGTGGGTCCTTGTACGATGCCCAAGAGGAGGCCTATGCTTTTAAGAATCCCGTGGGTCCCCAAACCCCGAGAAATTCAAGGCAATGCTATTCACCGAGAATAGATCAAAGTCAGGAAAGTTCAAGAATTTGGAAGAAACTCAAAGATGCCATTCACGGAGAATACATTCATCTCTGGGAGTAGAGTTTCTTGACAATTCCTAATGAGGACAGCCTGAGAGAAGACTGTGTCTGGTGATCCTATTGGGGATCTAGTTGTCTATTTCTATGACTAAACGAAACGGCGTCACTTAGTTCTAGACGTAGTTGCCGGGGAAACTCTAAATATCTATACTATTATTACACAGTCTGTAACGCCCAAATATTTAATTATTTATTTAATTGAATATTTAATTAATTGCTTGTGAATTATTCGATTGATTTTGGTGTTGCGGTGAATTAAGTCGTTGAGTAGGTATATTAAGTTGGTAAGTCGTAGAAATAATAGTAGAAATAATATTATAGTCGCGGAATAATATTAGAAGTAATATTATCGTAGTTGGAGTGTGTTCGGTTAAGTGGGCTTGGTTTCGTGTCGGAATTAGTAAATTAGGGGGTGTATGTTTTTAGGCCCATTAGACATTATATTAGTATATTATTATTTTAATAAAACAAAAGAAATAGAAAGAAAGAAGTTAAGGTTATCAGTTAGTGGAAGTGGAAGAGAAAAGAAGAACGTGAGAGAAGTTGGGATCGAGAGAGAAACCACGGCCAGTGACGAATTTCCGGAAATCCGAAGTTCGAGCTACCTTCAATCCAATCAGGTAAGGGTGGGTTCGATTATTATAACTGGGTTGTATGATGAGTAGTATGGGAGAATTAGAATAATGTAAATCTTAGGTATTTTTCGGTGTTGATAAATCGTTGTTGTGACTGTGTTGAACCCGATAATTGTTGAATCGATAATTGTGGCTATAATTGTTTCTGAATTGTCTGCGTGATAAATTGATAGATAAGTTGCTGGAAAATTCTTAGTTGAATTGGTAGATAAAACGTTCTGGAGAAAAGATGTTATCAGTAATTTATCGAAAAGAAAAAAAAATATAGCAGGTATGAATGTATGAAGGAGGCTGGGACGGGCGTCCTATGTCTTGAAAAGGAAAAAATATATATATATGCCTGAGGCGAGGGCCTCCAATGAAGGGGGGGTGGGCGCCTCCAATGAAGGGAGGTGGGCGCCTCCAATGAAGGGGGTGGGCGCCTCCAATGGGATTGGTTTTGGTGTTAAGCAGTATTGGTAACTCACTTTAACTGAATACTTTCCAACTAAATCCATTAAATAACCACTTTCTTTTATTTAATATAATCTATTTCTAACCATACCTTATTAAATCAAGTGGTTGGTATTAGTTTATTAGCATAAATATAATATGATAATTATTACCTAGCAGAAACTTAACATGAACTCTGATTAAGTAGCAGTGGTGAGTTTTGACAGAAAACTGGAAAATGTAGTAGTAGTAGTGTTAACAGAAAATAGAACAAGTAGCAGGAGCAGAATTTTGGCAGAAGCTTGGAAATGAATTTAAGAAAATCGTAACAGAAAGTAGAATTTGGGAAATAAACTGGCATTGAATGACAGAAGTTAAAATAGTACTGTTTTAGTCGGTTTAGCCGGTTTAGGCGAAAAACTTAGCTGTCCAGAATTTAACGAAAATTGTCGGGGTAAGTCGGGTAATTTAGTAGATGACTTTTGCTGAATTGTTTTGTTGAAATAATGTCGAAAAAAGTCGAATTGCCGGTACAGCTGCGTTGTAATGTTGTTCCGGGTTACGGATGAATTGTAAGTTGTAGGCTTGATAAGCCAACGTTGATATAAGTTGTTTATGTCGAAAAAGTTGCTATGTTGTTAAGTTGATTATGTTGTGGATGTGTTGAGTTGTTTATGTTGTCGAGTAGTGCATGTCATAAAACATACATTGCATTTTATGTCGGAGCGTTGCTCACACCACGTTGGCCTGGATTGGCATATGTTGAAAGTTAAAAGTTGAAGGCTTATGCCTTGATGCCTCGAAAAACTGGCAATATTAAGTTGGGAGTTTTACTCCGATGGTACCACATGCATAACATTGTCGAGTCGCATTAAAGTTGCATTTTCTTACGTTGTTGTTGATTTTTATTTGTTGTTGCTGATTTTTTTTTATTTGTTGGTTGTTGATGTGAAGTGGCGATTAGTCGTATGATTCTTGCCTATATAATATTTATCATACTCCGTTTATAATTTTCGGTAACTCACCCCTTCTGTTTGAATGTTGTCCCTATGTTGGCAACGTGCAGGTAATCAAGAGGAGTAGCCGGTTACCTTAGTTCGAGTCGTGGTTGTCGCTCTGATACGTAGCACTCGGGGGGATAATCGCGTGTTTTTCTTATTGCTTTGATTATGTTTAAGTTGCTGAATTTTATATTGATTTCGTTAAAGACTTGAATTTTGAAGTTGCTTTATGTTGGATGAAGATACTTTAACTATTTGAAGTTAAAGACTTGTTGAATGGGAGTCATTATTTTGTTGAATTTTAAATCAAGAAAAATTTTATGTTGAACTTATTAATCCGCTGCTTGAAAGTTAAAGTTGTTATATTTTAAAGAACTAAACAGGTTCGAATCAATTATCCGGAAGGTTGTATCCGTTATGTATGATATACAGGAAATTGTAAGATATGTTTAAGTTTAAATGAATGTGACATCCTGTATGGCGAAATTTTATACTCTGATATATATATAATTACGTTGGGTAGAATCAGGGTGTTACATTAGTGGTATCAGAGCAGGTCGGTCCGTCCGGCCAAGTGTCGAGTCGTAGTTGTTTATCAATCGAGTATTGTTATTTGGTTCTAACTTTGGTTTATGTTGTAGTGATAATTTGAGATGGCTGGAAGGAACGATGCTGCAATGGCTGCTGCAATGCAAGCAATGGCTGAGGCTGTGCAGAATTTACCGAATGCTGGCGAGAATGATGGACTGCACTCCAGCGCAGAAGGTTCGTTATGGGACTCATATGCTAGCAGTCGAAGCTGATGACTGGTGGCTAGAGACTCGTCAGAGATTGGAGACTACAGGTGAAGTTATTACTTGGGATGTGTTCCGAAGAGAATTTCTGAGAAAGTATTATCCAGAGGATGTCCGTGGTAAGAAGCAGATCGAGTTTCTTGAGCTGAAACAAGGAACTATGTCGGTTACTGATTATGCTGCAAAGTTTGTTGAGCTGGCTAAGTTTTATCCGTACTATACCGGTGATGATGCTGAGTTTTCTAAATGCATCAAATTTGAAAGCGGGTTGCGCTCTGAAATCAAGAAAGCTATTGGGTATCAGAAGATTCGTGTCTTTTCTGATTTGGTTGATAGTTGCAGAATTTATGAAGAGGACAATAATGCTCACTACAAGATTGTTAGTGACAGAAGAGGCAAGCAACAACAGAACCGTGGTAAGCCTTATGATGCTCCAGCTGGAAAAGGTAAACAGAAAGCGACTGAGGGCAAGAAGACTAGTAGGGGAGATGCTCCTGCTGGCATAACTTGTTTCAAATGTGGAAAATCTGGTCATAAGAGTACCGTGTGTACTGCTGAGGCGAAGAGGTGTTTCCGATGTGGTAAGATTGGGCATGCAATATCTGATTGCAGGCACAAGGAGATGATCTGTTTTAATTGTGGTGAAGAGGGACATATTGGTAATCAGTGTCCGAAGCCAAAGAAAGCTAAGACCGGAAAAGTGTTCGCGTTAGCAGGAACTCAGACAGCTAATGAGGACAGACTTATCAGAGGTACATGTTTCATTAATAGTACTCCTTTAATTACTATTATTGACACTGGTGCTACACATTGTTTTATTTCTGCTGATTGTGTTCAAAGATTGGGTCTTAAATTATCTGCTATGAATGGAGAAATGGTCGTCGAGACTCCGGCTAAGGGATCGGTGACTACTTCTCTTGTATGTTTAAGGTGTCCTTTATCGATCTTTGATGAAGACTTTTATGTTGATTTGGTTTGTTTTCCGCTGACCGGAATGGATGTAATTCTGGGTATGAACTGGTTAGAGTATAACTATGTTCACATAAATTGTTATCGCAAGTCGGTGAGGTTTTCCTCTCCGGAAGAGGAAGGGGTTGGATTATTGTCTTTCAGAGAGTTACAGCAATTGATGAAAGAAGAAGCTCAGATGTTTTCGTTGATGGCAACGTTGTCTATTGAGAGCAGAGCTAAGATTGAAGAATTGCAGGTGGTAAATGAATTTCCTGAAGTTTTCCCTGATGAAATTCCTGATGTGCCGCCAGAGAGAGAGGTTGAATTTGCAATTGATCTTGTACCTGGTACTAAACCTATTTTGATGGCACCATACAGAATGTCGGCATCCGAGTTGTCTGAATTAAAGAAGCAGTTGGAAGAGTTACTTGAGAAGAAGTTTATAAGACCAAGTGTATCGCCGTGGGGAGCTCCGGTGTTGTTAGTAAAGAAGAAAGATGGAAGTATGAGACTTTGTGTTGATTATAGACACCTGAATAAAGTAACAATTAAGAACAAGTATCCACTTCCGAGAATAGATGATTTGATGGATCAGTTGGTGGGTGCTCGCGTGTTTAGCAAGATTGATTTGAGATTGGGTTATCATCAGATTAAAGTGAAGGATGAGGATATTCAGAAGACGGCGTTCAGAACACGGTATGGACATTATGAGTATTCAGTGATGCCGTTCGGTGTTACTAATGCGCCGGGAGTATTCATGGAATACATGAACCGCATTTTTCATACTTATCTGGATCGTTTTGTGGTTGTATTCATTGATGATATTCTGATTTATTCTAAGTCAGAAGAAGAGCATAAAGAGCATTTGAGAACAGTATTGGAAGTTTTGAAAGACAAGAAGTTGTATGCGAAGCTGTCCAAGTGCGAATTTTGGTTAAAAGAAGTTAGTTTTCTGGGTCATGTGATTTCAGGTAGTGGTATTGCCGTGGATCCTTCTAAAGTAGATGCTGTGTTGCAATGGGAAACTCCAAGGTCGGCTACTGAGATTAGAAGTTTTCTGGGACTAGCTGGTTATTATAGAAGATTTATTGAAGGATTTTCTAAGTTGGCACTTCCGTTAACTAGATTGACTTGTAAAGGTAAAGCTTTTGTGTGGGATGTTCAGTGCGAAGAAAGTTTTACAGAATTGAAGAAGAGGTTGACGTCGGCTCCGGTTTTGACATTACCGAATCCAGAAGAACCGTTTGTGGTTTATTGTGATGCTTCGCTGATGGGATTAGGAGGTGTGCTGATGCAGAATAATAAAGTAATTGCTTATGCGTCTCGACAGTTGAGAACTCATGAAAGGAATTATCCTACGCATGATTTAGAGCTTGCTGCAGTGGTTTTTATGCTGAAAATTTGGAGGCACTATCTCTATGGCTCTAGATTTGAAGTTTATAGTGATCATAAGAGCTTAAAGTATTTGTTTGACCAGAAGGAGTTGAATATGAGGCAGTGACGGTGGTTAGAATTGCTGAAAGATTATGATTTCGGTTTAAATTATCATCCGGGCAAAGCTAATGTTGTGGCCGATGCTTTAAGCCGAAAGACCTTGCATATGTCAGCAATGATGATTAAGGAATTGGAATTAATTGAGCAGTTTCGAGATATGAGTTTGGTTTGCGAAGTGACACCGCAGAGTGTTATGCTGGGTATGTTGAAAATTAACAATGATTTTCTGGACAGTATTCGAGAGGCTCAGAAGCGGGATGTGAAACTAGTGGACATCATGAATAGTTGTGGTCAATCGGATGAGAATGACTTTAAGATTGATGCACGAGGTGTGTTGAGGCTGCATGATCGAATTTGTATACCAGATGATACAGATATGAAAAAGAAAATTCTTGAAGAGGGTCATAGAAGTAATCTGAGTATTCATCCGGGAGCTACTAAAATGTATCAAGACTTGAAGAAGATATTTTGGTGGTCCGGAATGAAAGAAGATGTGGCACGATTTGTGTATGCATGTTTGACTTGTCAGAAGTCAAAAGTTGAGCATTAGAAACCTGCTGGGTTGATGCAACCGTTAGAGATTCCAGAATGGAAATGGGATAGCATTTCTATGGACTTTGTGACAGGGCTGCCTATGACTTCAAGAGGGCATGATTCAATTTGGGTGATTGTTGACAGGCTTACGAAGTCAGCTCATTTCCTACCTATTAACATCACCTATCCGATTGCGAAGTTGGCAGAGATTTATATCCGAGTGATTGTGAAGTTGCATGGTGTTCCTTTGTGTATTGTATCGGATAGAGATCCGAGGTTTACGTCGGAGTTTTGGAAGAGCCTACAGGAGGCGTTGGGTTCTAAGCTGAGGTTGAGTTCGGCGTATCATCCTCAAACAGATGGTCAAACTGAGAGAACTATTCAGTCGTTGGAGGATCTGTTGAGAGCTTGTGTTCTTGAACAGGGAGGTTCGTGGGATACTCATCTTCCATTAATAGAGTTCACTTATAATAATAGTCACCATTCTAGTATCGGAATGGCACCTTTTGAAGCGCTGTATGGTTGGAGGTGTAGAGCTCCGTTGTGTTGGTATGAATCTGGTGAAAGTGTAGTACTTGGGCCAGAATTAGTCCGAGAAACTACCGAGAAAGTGAAGTTGATCCGAGAGAAGATGAAAGCTTCTCAAAGTAGACAGAAAAGTTACCATGACAAGCGGAAGAAGGATTTGGAATTCCAAGCGGGCGATCATGTGTTTCTGAGAGTCACACCTGTGACTGGTGTTGGGAGAGCTTTGAAGTCTAAGAAGCTCACTCCTCGTTTTATTGGGCCGTATCAGATTTTGGATAGAGTCGGGAAAGTTGCTTACCGAATGGCGTTACCGCCAAATCTTTCGAATCTGCATGATGTATTTCATGTGTCGCAGCTTCGGAAATACATTTTAGATCCGTCTCATGTGGTTAATATGGATGATGTGCAAGTACGGGATAATCTCACGGTGGAGACGAAACCTGTGCGAATCGCGGATCGTGAAATGAAGACCTTAAGAGGGAAAGAGATCAAGTTGGTGAAAGTTGTCTGGTTTGGAGCTACCGGAGAAAACATGACGTGGGAGTTGGAGAGCAAGATGCGAGACTCCTATCCCGAGCTGTTTGAATCAGGTAAATTTTCGAGGACGAAAATATTCTAAGTAGGGGAGAGTTGTAACGCCCAAATATTTAATTATTTATTTAATTGAATATTTAATTAATTGCTTGTGAATTATTCGATTGATTTTGGTGTTGCGGTGAATTAAGTCGTTGAGTAGGTATATTAAGTTGGTAAGTCGTAGAAATAATAGTAGAAATAATATTATAGTCGCGGAATAATATTAGAAGTAATATTATCGTAGTTGGAGTGTGTTCGGTTAAGTGGGCTTGGTTTCGTGTCGGAATTAGTAAATTAGGGGGTGTATGTTTTTAGGCCCATTAGACATTATATTAGTATATTATTATTTTAATAAAACAAAAGAAATAGAACGAAAGAAGTTAAGGTTATCAGTTAGTGGAAGTGGAAGAGAAAAGAAGAACGTGAGAGAAGTTGGGATCGAGAGAGAAACCACGGCCAGTGACGAATTTCCGGAAATCCGAAGTTCGAGCTACCTTCAATCCAATCAGGTAAGGGTGGGTTCGATTATTATAACTGGGTTGTATGATGAGTAGTATGGGAGAATTAGAATAATGTAAATCTTAGGTATTTTTCGGTGTTGATAAATCGTTGTTGTGACTGTGTTGAACCCGATAATTGTTGAATCGATAATTGTGGCTATAATTGTTTCTGAATTGTCTGCGTGATAAATTGATAGATAAGTTGCTGGAAAATTCTTAGTTGAATTGGTAGATAAAAAGTTCTGGAGAAGAGATGTTATCAGTAATTTATCTAAAAGAAAAAAAAAATAGCAGGTATGAATGTATGAAGGAGGCTGGGACGGGCGTCCTATGTCTTGAAATGGAAAATATATATATATATGCCTGAGGCGAGGGCCTCCAATGAAGGGGGGTGGGCGCCTCCAATGAAGGGAGGTGGGCGCCTCCAATGAAGGGGGTGGGCGCCTCCAATGGGATTGGTTTTGGTGTTAAGCAGTATTGGTAACTCACTTTAACTGAATACTTTCCAACTAAATCCATTAAATAACCACTTTCTTTTATTTAATATAATCTATTTCTAACCATACCTTATTAAATCAAGTGGTTGGTATTAGTTTATTAGCATAAATATAATATGATAATTATTACCTAGCAGAAACTTAACATGAACTCTGATTAAGTAGCAGTGGTGAGTTTTGACAGAAAACTGGAAAATGTAGTAGTAGCAGTGTTAACAGAAAATAGAACAAGTAGCAGGAGCAGAATTTTGGCAGAAGCTTGGAAATGAATTTAAGAAAATCGTAACAGAAAGTAGAATTTGGGAAATAAACTGGCATTGAATGACAGAAGTTAAAATAGTGCTGTTTTAGTCGGTTTAGCCGGTTTAGGCGAAAAACTTAGCTGTCCAGAATTTAACGAAAATTGTCGGGGTAAGTCGGGTAATTTAGTAGATGACTTTTGCTGAATTGTTTTGTTGAAATAATGTCGAAAAAAGTCGAATTGCCGGTACAGCTGCGTTGTAATGTTGTTCCGGGTTACGGATGAATTGTAAGTTGTAGGCTTGATAAGCCAACGTTGATATAAGTTGTTTATGTCGAAAAAGTTGCTATGTTGTTAAGTTGATTATGTTGTGGATGTGTTGAGTTGTTTATGTTGTCGAGTAGTGCATGTCATAAAACATACATTGCATTTTATGTCGGAGCGTTGCTCACACCACGTTGGCCTGGATTGGCATATGTTGAAAGTTGAAAGTTGAAGGCTTATGCCTTGATGCCTCGATAAACTGGCAATATTAAGTTGGGAGTTTTACTCCGATGGTACCACATGCATAACATTGTCGAGTCGCATTAAAGTTGCATTTTCTTACGTTGTTGTTGATTTTTATTTGTTGTTGCTGATTTTTTTTTATTTGTTGGTTGTTGATGTGAAGTGGCGATTAGTCGTATGATTCTTGCCTATATAATATTTATCATACTCCGTTTATAATTTTCGGTAACTCACCCCTTCTGTTTGAATGTTGTCCCTATGTTGGCAACGTGCAGGTAATCAAGAGGAGTAGCCGGTTACCTTAGTTCGAGTCGTGGTTGTCGCTCTGATACATAGCACTCGGGGGGATAATCGCGTGTTTTTCTTATTGCTTTGATTATGTTTAAGTTGCTGAATTTTATATTGATTTCGTTAAAGACTTGAATTTTGAAGTTGCTTTATGTTGGATGAAGATACTTTAACTATTTGAAGTTAAAGACTTGTTGAATGGGAGTCATTATTTTGTTGAATTTTAAATCAAGAAAAATTTTATGTTGAACTTATTAATCCGCTGCTTGAAAGTTAAAGTTGTTATATTTTAAAGAACTAAACAGGTTCGAATCAATTATCCGGAAGGTTGTATCCGTTATGTATGATATACAGGAAATTGTAAGATATGTTTAAGTTTAAATGAATGTGACATCCTGTATGGCGAAATTTTATACTCTGATATATATATAATTACGTTGGGTAGAATCAGGGTGTTACACAGTCGATATGAGTTTATGAAAGAAGACTTACAGCAAAATAGCCCCACAATACAGTTATATATATATATGAGTTTATGAAAGGAGACTTACAGTGAAACAGCCCCACAATACAGTTATATGTATATGAAAGCGGTAAATGAAAGCAATAACCACTTACTCGGTTGTAGAGCTTCCATGCTATTTGGTTAGTTGTTCAACACAGAAAGATTGAAAACAATAGTATATTCAAAATCAAAGGAGAAAGTGCTTTGAAAAAGAAAGATTTGGGGCTTACAGCTCAAGGAGAGGCCCAGGGTTTTATTAGTGAGCGCACTGTTTGAATTTGTACAGAGGGACTTATACAAGTGACTGAGGCCCAAAATGGTTTTCTGTACAAAGGGATGGGTCTTACACTCTCTCAAGAGGCCCAAAAAGGTTTTAAGAAAAGGAGTGGGGCTTATAACACGAGGGTAGACCCAGATGATTTTTCCGTTTGAAATGGCGATCGCGCCGAGGTTTTCTTTTAACGCATAGGGACTTATACAATAAGTGAGGCCCAAAATGGTTTTGGTTAAAAGGGGGTTGAGTCTTACACTCTAATAGAGGCCCAAAGTGTTTTTGAATGGGTCTTATAGCTCAAGGAGAGGCCCAAGGTTATTTTTTTAAAAAGGCGACGATCGCGCCGTTTGTTTTTGACGGTATCGGGACTTATACAATACACTGAGGCCCAAAAATGATTTGGTCAAAAAAGGATTGGGTCTTACACTCTATTAGAGGCCCATGAGTTTTGAATGGGTCTTATAGCTCAAGGAGAGGCCCAAAATTTGTTTTTCAACGGATGATGATCGCGTCGAACTTTTTGAAATTCAACGGGACTTATACAATAAGTGAAGCCCAAAGTGGGTTGTATTTACAAAGGGTTGGGTCTTACACTCTATTAGAGGCCCAGGTTTATTTTAAAAAAGGCGACGATCGCGCCGTTTATTTGAAAATGTACAGGGGGAGTTATACAATAAGTGAGGCCCAAAAAGATTTTCTGTACAAGGGTGTTGGGTCTTACACTCTAATAGAGGCCCAAAAGTTTTAAGAAAAAGAAATGGGTCTTACTACTCGAGGGTAGGCCCAGGTTTATTTTAAAAAAGGCGACGATCGCGCCGTTTATTTGAAAATGTACAGGGGGACTTATACAACGAATGAGGCCCAAAAAGTTTTCTGTACAAGGGTGTTGGGTCTTACACTCTAATAGAGGCCCATGAATGTTTGAAAAAGTTTGATGAGGGTTGAATTAATCAAAAACCCTAATTTCATTTTTTAACGAGCATTTTTCAAAGAAAAATCAAGTAAAAAAATGATAAAAAATATCAAATAAAATCATTAATCATGTTATAAACAGTGACTAAGGTTTATGAAAAAGTATTTTATCCACATGAATATTTAAAATCATTTTGGTTTTAAAAATCAAGAAAAAGAAATCATTTTAAAAGCATTTAAAACAATTTAAAACAATATTTTTGAATATATTAAAAATATATCAAATAATAATATTTTTTGTGATTTTTTGGTGGATTAAAATATTATGGAGTATGAATAATAAGTGTGTAAAACAGATTTTGAAAATGATGATTTTTGCTATGTGAAAAAATTGGTTGAGTTTTGAAGATAAACTAAGAAAAAGAGGAAAGATTTCACAACATCTCATTCGACATCTTTCATGAGTTTTCAACATCTTTTTTATCAAACTTCCAACACCCATAACTTTCTCAAATCTCAATGGTTTGAGACAAAATTTATATGCATCTAGCCCAGAATTTCACAAGGAATCCAATGGTGGTGGTAGTTTTTTCAGAACACACTCCCTCCTCAAAACCCGATAGTGGTTTTGAAAAGGACCTATAATTGCATTTTATGTGCTACACTTTGATACAGGCATGGATTACATGGTGAATTAGCCCAAATACAACATATACAACATGTATGAGATGTGTATGATCAGTGGACTTCAAAGCAATGCATGATTTCAAGGATTCCAAGTTGTGATGCTTACCTCTTTTTGAGCTTTTTGGAGTTTTTGTGCAATCTGTCAAGCCTCTTGTTCCAGAAATGATTTGATGCTTTAGACACACTCAAATGATCCCTTAGAAGCTTTTAGGATGATTGGAATCAATTGGTACCTGCAAAAACACAAACTGTCCCTTTCTTGCAAAAGGGGTTAAAAGTGACCAAAATAGCAACTCTCTCAAATGGTGTTCCAGATGTTGGGAACCATTTGGGACAGTTCAAGGATGATATTTGGAGTGTGTTTGAGGTTTTATCTGGTTTGGAAAGTGACTGAATCAAGACATGGCTTGAAAATGTAAAAAAGTGCCATTTTGAGGTTTTGAGAAGTGACTTTGTGATTTCGTGATTACAGGTCACTTGTGATAGTTTGCACAGCTTACATATGATATATATGAGGTGTGTGTGTGATTAGTTTGGGTGGAATTGCTCTCTAGCTCGAAAACTCAGAATTACTTGCTTTGGAAGGCAAATTTGAGGTGAAAGAAGAGATTTTGAGGAAAGCATCTGTTTGATGGCTTTGGTGTACTAAAACTGAGCACAAATGAGCTATATTTATAGTAGAGCAAGTTTGTTTTCGCAGCAATAGTGAATGGCAACTGCAGCAGAGGTTTGGCCAATGTTGTCCAATGAAAATCAAAGTCTCCTCTAGCCATTGACTAGAGGTTAGGGCACAGAGCTTTGGTTCCCTACTTGTTGGAGGAATGTTGACTGAATTCAGTTGCAAATGTGTCAGTCCATGCCACCTCTAAGCATCTATTAAATGCTCCAATCCAAAATTGGAGTCTTGTCCCTCTTTTAGGGATTTTTAGGAATAGCATGCTACTTCTTGTTCCAAGGACTTTGGAGGCTTGGCTCAGTGATTGTCCCCTTTAGATTTGATCCTCGGAGGTGTCCAAAGTGATGACAAGGCTTGGAAATTCGTGTGGCACAAGAAATGTGCAAATCTGTCCCATGAAAAATTCAGCTGCAGCAAGCCATTTTGTAAAATTCATAACTCCCTGTTCGAGTATGCTACAAGGACGTTCTACACCTTTCTGGAAAGCTGAGACAACGTACTTCAACTTTGATGTTCAAGGTTTGGCTTGAATCAACTTGGATCATGGAGAAAAACATCCTTGAAGTTGGGGCATTCTTGCTGAAAAAATATTAATGATGTCCCATGAAATGTTGAACATTGGACATTAAGAATTCCCAACTTTGATCGCTTATATCTTTCAATCCTTATGATATTTTGAGTTGATTCCTTCTACAATGTTGAAGTATCAAATACCCTCTTTAAAAGTAGCTCTTACTCAAAATCAATGGATGCTTGGATCAATAGTTACAACGTTGAAAAGTTGTGCACTTGAACATGATTTTAACTTAGAAAAAATTTCTATATTTCTTTCAATTTGATCAATTTTGCAATTTTGCATGATTTCTTGATTTAAATTTGATCAAATTAAATCATCCATCATATTTTCCTGAGTAATGGCTTGTGAAGCTCATAGTTGACCAAAAAGTCAAACTTTGACTTTTTGCGTCAGTTGACTTTGTATTAGATGAACTTGAGGCTTGATCCACCTGGAATTTTGCACTCTTGTGCTTAATTCTTAATGTGGGAGTCCTCTTGATCCTTTGTGGATGTTTAAGAGGTTAGACAAGTTGAAGATCATGTCATTTCTTGATTGATCATTTGTCTAAAGGCTCTGAGTGGGCTTAAAACCCTAATTTTGATTGTAGTGGATGCTCAACAATTCCTTGAGGAGATTGATGAGGCAAAGAGGTACATCCATATTGTGATGATGATTTGCACAATGATGGGAAATCTTAGTGGTCAAAATTTGGGGTATGACAGATGCCCCTATTTAATCTTCTTGGACCCGAAGGTGTGAATGAAGAAGGTATTCGGGCATTCGGGGTGCAAGAGGATTAAATATCGGAATACCCGAAATTTTGATGGTGGTTATGAATGGCAGCTTGCGCATTCATCTTCTTTTGCTAAGCAATGATGCTTAGAAAAGGTAAACTTCCCCTCGATCCTAGTCTTCAGCCAAGGAGCTGGTCTCAGTTTTCTTTTGAAATAAACTTCCCCTCGATCCTGGTTTCCTACCAAGGAACTGGTCTTAGTTTCTGATTTAAACTTCCCCTCGATCCTGGTTTCCTACCAAGGAACTGGTCTCAGTTTCTAAAGTAAACTTCCCCTCGATCCTGTTTTCCTACCAAGGATCTGGTCTCGGTTTCTGATATAAACTTCCCCTCAATCCTGGTTTCCTACCAAGGATCTGGTCTTGGTTTCTGATATAAACTTCCCCTCGATCCTGGTTTCCTACCAAGGACCCGGTCTTAGTTGCTGAAATAAACTTCCCCTCGATCCTGGTTTCCTACCAAGGAACTGGTCTCAGTTTCTTTTGTCAATAAACTTTCTTGACAAGGAACGCTATTAGTAGCGGTTTTCCTTCAAACTTCTCGCCGAATTTTCCTGGGGAGATGCCATTTGAGTGGAAAAAGATTTGATGTCAGACTTGCTGGGGAACCCAATCGTCTGAGCTGTAGAGGTGCACAAACTTCTCTATTTTGGAGATGCCATTTGTCGATTCTACTGGGGAAAGCGAGTCTCTTGAGAGACTGTTTTCGTTTGGGGTCTTACATCATACTTTTCTCGGGATCTTTCCGGAGAAATGCCATATGATGGGATCCAATTTTGAGGTGCCGATGACCTTTTCATCAGTGGTTTTTCGGAGAAAAACTGCCGTACCGCCGAATCTCTGATTAAGAGGCTTTCTCTGGGGATTTTCCTTAATCCGGGAAAGCAAGGATATCATCTTCAATGGCGAAGAGTGATATTTGTTGAAAGTTTTCTTGTTTCTCAGAGGTTCAAGTTATCAAAGTGGTCAAGGACCGTCTCTAATCCAGAGATAAACGGGAAAGAGATTGCTTAGATGATTCACTTCCTAACGAGGAAAGGTCTGACAACTCGATTGAGAGGACTTTTATCACTATGGGATAAGACCGACTAGAGTGATAGAGATGCAATATGAATGTGAATGCAAATCAATAATGCATGATGTATGTATGTATATGCGGACAAAACTGACGCAACATACAGACTAATTGATGAACACGACTGGATACTCGGCCCCAGTGGGGCATGTAGAAATATCGCTGGTTCAAGATAGCAATTATGCCTTGCTTAGGAGAAACGGTCCCTGTTGGGGGTGTAATACCCCAAAATTTGCTCTCCCTCTTTGTCATCATAGCATGGCATTATCATTTATCATGTTACATCCACCTCATTAACATTGCATTGCATTTAACATAGAAAAATGAAGCATGGCATCCTTCTTACCATCAGGGCATGTGATCAAGTGGAAGGTGGACAATCAAGGAATCATTCAAAGCACAAAAAGGTCAATCAAGTTGGCTCTAGGCAAGCCAAGAGGTCTCTCATGTCTCATACTATCTCAATTGATCATCCAAAACCTCAAGGAAGTGAGATTCAATGGGAGATTGAAGCACCACATCTTTCACTATGCAAGAAGTCCAAATTGAAGGAAAACCCTCAAAAGAGATAGCTCATTGATCCAAAATCATCCTCAAATGGCATATATCATCATCCTTTAAGAGGATACACAACATGCTCTGAGGAATTTGAAATTGAAGACTGCACTTTTTCCTCCTAACCAGAGAGGGTCAAAACTAGGGTTTCCCATTAAATCAGGATATCTTTGATTTTTGAACAAAACTTGATGTCATGGTATTCCATATGTCCTTAAGTGTATGTATGTGGAAAATTGCATCTCAATTGGTTTTAGAAGTGGTTCAATTGGAAGAAAGATCAAGAATCAGAGAAATTGGGGCAAAGTCAAATAATCAGAAGAAAAAGTCAACTCTTGACTTTTGAGCCCAAAATCATGAAATTCATGTTACATATGTCCAATGTACAAAATTTGGTCAAGAAACTCCAAAGGAATCATGAAAAAATCAAGATGTGGAAAGTTGCCATTTTTGGATGAAGTAGGGTTACTAAAAATAGCAAGTTTTGGCCATTTTGCATCAGAATTGGAACCAAGGCCATTCAAAATTGAAGCACCAAATGAAAATTCCACTCTGCCTCAATGAAAGGCCTTGCTTTAAGCTTCAAATCCATGTGTGGAACATCTCCATTGGATAAAAATTGAGTGAGATATGATTGACCAAAGTTAGAGCAAAGTAGGTTCAAAACTAGGTCATGACCAAGATTTCCAAGGCACGCGCGCAGTCATTTTCACAAACACCTGGTGGGCCAAATGTATTGATCAATTACTCATGGTTAAAGGTTTCAAATGAAAAATCTTGCAACATCAAAGTTGTTCGCCTATGTGAGATCTTCAAGATTGATGTTCATGGATTTTTCATTTGATCAAAGGATAAGGAGTTATGATGGCTCAAAGATTGGTCAATGCAACTGAAAATCCACGCCAAGCATGCCTTGCCAACCAACCTCATTATCTCGCCCATGCACCAGTTGGTGTTTCTTCTGTTACAAGCCACATTTGGTCATGTTCCAAACTTCAATTCAACCAACTTTCAACACCAATATTGTTCCCTAATGTATCATCTTTCTAATGCCACCAACATTGGATTGTTTCATTCATTGACAAGTGAGAAATTCCTCCTCAAACACTTGCTGTCACAATGAAGATTTGCTGCATGATTTTGGTTCAAACACACATCAAGTACATGACAGAAGTCCTATGTGTGCTGCTCTATTCTTTGCTTCATTTGGCCAAACACATTTCACATTATGCATACGAGCTTGAGCCTTGCATGAAAGAGGAAGTGAGAAACTTGCACCACAAGATTCCTGCTGCTACATCAGAACAACATAACATCACTTTCCTTCTCCTACACACCACCATAACTCCATGAACCTCACCCTCACTCTAACAGAACTTCCCCAACTCGTGCCATTAACCACCTAACTCAGTTAGTTAACTCAAACTCAGTTAACTAACTCAGTTTAACTAGAGTTCTAACTGTTAACTGAACTGGTTGGGAGTTAACCTTGGATATATAAGCTGAAACTCTCACAATTTCAGGGGGGGATTCTCATTTTTCACTCTCACTCCAAATTGCTCTCACTTTTCTCTCAGAGTTCTCTCCATTCTCTCTCTGATTTCACACGAGTTCTTCACACGTTCTCACCTTGATCTTCATCAATTGTTCATCATCAAGCACTTCTGATCAAGAACAAGCTGAAGTAAGAGCAAGCTATCGAGAGCAGCAACTTCTCCAATTGGAATCTCAGTTCATTGTCTTCAAAATCCAAAGGTTCAGAGCATTTATTTTGCTCTTAGGAAGCTCAAGATCAATCTCTCATCTCTGGTTTTCTGTTGATTCAAGAGTTCTCCAATTTCAGGTTTCAAAATTTCTCAAACTTTAATTGCACGATTTTATCCTGTTTTGACTTGTTGATGTGTTGTTTGAGCTTATTAGAAGCTATGTGAAGCTGGCTAGTTGATAGAGCTCTTTAGGAGCTTAGAACTGAAAATTAGGGCAAATTTATCCTCTTCGATTCTCCTTATTCATGCTTGATCTATGAATTTTCTTGTTGGATTTGTGTTCCTCATGAGCTTAGCTTTCGTTTGGTATATGGCTTGTGAATTTCTGGAGAAAAATGTGAGTTGCAGGTGGTGGCTGCTGGCCGGAGAAGACGACCGGAGGTCATCTCCGGCCGGTGACTTTAACTGTTAGGGTTTGTGTGCGTTTTAATCTCAGCCGTGTGTTTTTCATGATCGTACGCTCCAAAATGTGACAGCACATTAAAACTCACATGATCCTCACGTGCATTTTTCTGAATTTCACTTAAGCATGGTGTGGTGTGGTGCATGGTAAGTGGCTTGTGTCCTCACGTGCATGCATTGATTTTGAGTACTTTGACTTTTATTTGACCTTGACTTGATCTGAGGGTTGTGAGTGAGTCAAAATTGTTGACTGATGGTGCACACTTCTTATTGTGTTTGGCGTGTAAATGGACCTTATTCAGATTGATAATTACACCCCCATGTATTGAAGCCCAATGATTTTGAACTGTCCAATTGCTATGTTCATACCCCCCTGCATTTTGCATTTATTTTTCATTTTTATTTCTTTCTACACGTTTGATTTCTAATTTTTAAAAATACCAAAATATATTGGAAAATTCTACAAAAATTCATGTGTATTCTTAAAACATTTAGGAAATTTTTCATGATTTTATTTTCTGATTTTATGACCTTTTTACCCCTGTTCCATAATTTTCTTTGAATTTCCATTTAGATGCATCCTAAGCATGATACTTGAATTTGTTTAATTTTGTTCTTGCTCATTACAAACTGTTTTGGCATGGTTCTTTTTGCATTGATTCACTAATACATTGAAGCATGTTAGATGATTTTTGTTTGATTTGTTAGGTCACTTTATGACATGTCTTGAGGCCTATATTTGTACCACTTTGCATGACATTTCAACTTGACCTAATTGCTTTGTTTGAAGTCATTTTGCTTTGAATTTTGATATGCTATTTTGGTATGTGATTCATCTCTGATTAGTGAACTCCAATACCATGTTTTCATAATTTTCATGAGGCCATGTGATTTTTGTTTGATGCATTTCATTTAAAGCATTATAACATGTTATATCATTGTAATCTTTAGTGCATGTTTGCATGAATTCTTTTGTGCATATTTGTATGAGCATTTGCATAGTTGTGTGAGCCATTCATATGATATTATAGGTCTTTGATACACATTATAGGTCATCTTTACATGTTCATTTCAATTTGAACTTTGTGCATCATTAACATGTATTGTTTGCACTTTCTTTTTGAGTTTTCATCTCACTTCTTCTTCTATTACTTCTTGAAAGTCTTGATGGTTGATTCATAAATACTTTTGAGATGTTTATAAACCATTTTTCATTTATTTTCAATTCTGGTTGTTGATTTACATGTTCCATTTATGCATGTCCTCTTCATTTCTTTCCATCTTTCATCTATCCCTTCTTCTTGTAACATGTTTAAATGCTAATGGGTGATGATTGTTGCTTATTCACTTGCACTTGTATGATAATAACCATTGGTTGTCCATATGATGTACATTCTGATTGTGGCTCTAGGATTTGGTTTCTCATTCAATTCTTTTGAGTTTTATGATGCATTACATGTTCTTTTACTTCTTATACTTCTTATACATGTTTACTAACCATGTAGGGGCTTTGGTAAGTTTCAATTGAGTGTGGATAAGGAATCCACATTCAACTTCTATCCTTTCTTTTTTACAATTCCATTTTGTGTTTTGTTAAGCACTTATGTGCTTTCTTTTGATAACTCATCACTTTCCCCTTGTGAATTACAATTCATCTTCTACTTTAGAAGTGAATTGTTTAATTCATTCTTTCTTTAGACTTTAGGTTGAAACCTCACAAACTTTAGGATCACTCCCTTAACTAATCAATTAGGATTGAGTCTTAGTCTATATAGATTTTTACCTTTACCCTCTCTTGAGTCTTTCATCTTCTCATCTCAAAGAAAATTCAAAATATCTAATAAAGGTAGGCATTTATTGCATTTAGGCCTTTCATATAAAGAAAAGATTATAAGGGGTCTTCTCTTGTAATCTTAGAATGTGTAGCATATAGCCCATCTTGGGTCAATGTGTTAAACATTTGATCTTGTATGAGGGACTTAAATGCAATACTTGTTGAAGGTGCAAATAATAAAACACTTCTTCACTTCATAATCAACAAAACATTTAATAAACACAAGTATGCTAGTGTGTTTGAACCTTGATAATTGGAACTAAGTGTGAGGGTCTTCTTCACCCTTAGTGTGCTTTCTTACCCATTCCATCTTGGAATGTGAGAAGGTACACATTCCAATGACTAAGATCCAGATACACTGTCATATGCAAACAAATAATAAAACACTTTCTTAAAAGACAAAAACAAACAATAACGCCTTTCCTTCGGGAATTCTTTTCTCATCTCATTCACTCTGAACGTACGAACGCGCTTCTACTCGTTCTCTTGCAAGATGGTAACGCACTCGGACCAGCGAGCCTGCAACACCTGAGCTAGAACGTAAGCCGTTCTCTAAAAAACAATTCATCCCTAGTGAGGGGAACTACGTCGCTCTGATTCTCATGCTCCCGATGAGATACGTAGGCAGTGGGGTAGGGCCCATGCGAGCACTTCTTTTATTTTCCCTACATTTGTTTCTCTTTCTCTTTCTCTTTCTTTCTTTCAGTTCCTTTTTTTCAGCATTCTTTTCTTACACCCTTTGATCGAGACAAGCAAGCGTGGATCCCATCGGGTACGATGGACGCGAGGGGGTGCTAATACCTTCCTCTCGCGTAACCGACTCCCGAACCCATTTCTCTTGGTCGTAAGACCATGCTCTATCCTTTCCTTCAGGTTTATGCGGTGTTTCCTTTCCCTCTCATGGGATAAATACACATTGCTGGCGACTCTGTTTGGTGCCACTTTCGCGTTTGTACTAGGATGAAAATCCCGGGAGCGACAGCTGGCGACTCTGCTGGGGATGGGTTGACCTATTGCTGGTCCATCCTAAGCGAGTCAATCCTAGCGCTTGCTTGTTTTTTCTTTCATTAGGTGTTTTCTGTTGTGCTTTATTTTGCTGTTTATTTACTTTACTGTATTTACTGCATTTTAGCATTACATATCATATTATTACGACTGTGCTGTTGTTTTCTGTTTGGCGGGATGGGTGTTCTGAGAGATAAGCTCACTACCAAGGCTTGAGTACACACATAGGTATTAGAGTGGATAGTCATGACGCTTGCGTGGTGGTGACCACGTATTGTTGTTCATGAGACCCACAACCAGACGAGGTTCTATCAGGAGCTTTCTGCTACTGCATGTTATGCAGGCCAGTGGTTATTCTCTTGATGAACTGTCGACTTTGGTGACCATTCCCGAGGACTCAGTTGCGGCACTCCTCCCGAGTTGTGACAGTGGCAGACCACATTCCGTGGCAAACCCATTGCACATTCTCGATCCGAGGACCCAATGCTGGGAACTTGCTATAGGACATCCCTTTTTGAAAGAGAATCAGCAGAGGCACTCCTCGATTGGCGATAGTACTGTACCCTGAGGGATGAATGTACTATTGCTTCTCGACCTCAGTGCCAGAAGCTGAGGACCTTTTTGTTTTGGAGAATCAGTTGAGGCCTCCTCGATTGATGATGATGCCAAACCAGAAATGGTGAACGTATCATCATTTCTCGACCTGAGAGCCCGGGATACTGAACATCCTAGTACCCACATGTGAGAAGGGCGGGTTGTTTACAGGTTTGCAGGTAACCATGACCTCCTACATACCCGGTTTTCTATCATCATTGCACAGAAAGGAAGTTTCATCCTATTGTATTCAGATGGTTCTTATCTATGGTTCTATATTAGTCTCAGAGCTACACTGACACCGTTCACAGTTCAGCACAGACACCTGATTACCTGATCACATTGCCCTTTGCATTGCATTATCATTTCCTAACATACATGTTTATTCATTTCCAGGTGCATATATTACCCTTGATTCCAGTCATCAGGTCCCTGCAAAGATGAACACTAAAGAGAGGAAGAATATCATCAGCTATAAGTTCCTTACGCCTACTTTGGGCCCTATTGTTGTGCTGAAGGGAATGGCGAGCCCTGCAGCACGAGAAGCTTTTGAAGAGAAGTATGGGTGGATTTTATCTATGGTCCGTAATGTCAGTGATTATGAAGCCAGAGGTCTCCATACGTTGATGCAGTTCTATGATCCGCCTCTGAGATGTTTTGTATTTCCAGACTATGTGTTGGTTCCTACCCTGGAGGAGTATTCCAACATGTTGGGGATTGCTATCAAGGAGGAGCCCCCTTTCTTTGGATCGGTGGGGGATCTTGACTTTGGGAAGTTGGCTGGTGCTCTTTATTTGAGCAAATCAGAGTTAAGTGACAATGTCTCCAACAAAGGAAAGATTCGTGGTTACAAGCTGGAATATCTGATTAAGAAGGCCCAGGAAGCAGCTAAAGGCGAGAATTGGCTTGTTTTTAATGCTTTGCTAGCCCTTTGTATATACGGCATAGTGTTGTTTCCCAACGAGCCGGATTTTATTGATACGGACGCTATACGAATATTCATGATGAAGAACCCGGTGCCAACGCTACTAGGAGATCTTCACTACTCGTTGTACAACCGAAATGAAAAGAAAAGAGGAGGGATAATTCGCTGTTGTGCACCTTTGTTCTATAAGTGGTTCGCGGGCCGTTTACCACAATCAGGGGCTTTTGTGGATTCCAAAGATTCTCTAGAGTGGAAACAACGTTTAATGGGATTGGTGGCCAAGGACATCGTATGGGTGGATCATGGGCTGATTGGTAAGAATATTATCCACCGCTGTGGTAAGTTCCCTAACGTTCCACTGATAGGAAGACTGGGTGGGATTAACTACAATCCTTCTTTGGCCATTCGACAATTTGGGTATGCCCTGACAGGTCCGCCTATTAAGAGAGATGTGGAGGAGTCCCTCTATTTTCATACATCAGAAGGATGGGAAGCAGCACAGAAAGCTTCTGAAAGTTGGGGTAGTGTACTGAAAAAGGGGAAAGTTACTCTAGGAAAGCCTAACAACCGGGTTTATCCAGCATATGAAGAGTGGGTGAAGAAAAGAGTTGAAGATTTTCTCTTGCCTTTTGGTAAGGCACCCCTTTTGTATCCGGAGAATGAGAAAGCGAAAAGCACTGCTACTGTGGAAGAAGTTGACAAGTTGCAAGCCTTGGTGAAAAAGCTCCAAGGAGAGAATTCCGAGTTGAGTAGCCGTCTTCAAAATGCTCTACATGCCAACAAAGAGCTGGAGCGGAAAGCCCAAGATGCTGAACAAATCCTAACTGCAAAAGAAAAAGACTTTGCTGGAAGAGCCCAACATTTCCGGAAGATTAGTAAAGGTGCTGATGATGCTACTCAAGCCCACAAGCAAACCAAACAGGCGTTAGCACAGACCAAAGAAAAGTTAACAAAGTTTCAGCACGCTTGGGACGAAGTTAGGATAGAGAATGCTGAATTACAGGAACAGTTGCAGATTAAGGACGAAGAGCTTGAAAAGGCGCATGAGCAGAGGAGAAAGTATCGGGAAAGCCTCGGTAAGAGTCAAGAACAGCTAGAAGAAGCTAGAAGCCAGTTGAAGAATACCAAGAAAGAGCTTGAAGAAGTCATGATAGAAAGGGAGATACTCAAGACGCAAGCCGGCATAAAGAGACACAAAGGAGTGTGTGATGACGAGGCTCTGATGCTGCACATGGGTTCTTTAACTGAAGCTCTTGAGAAAAGGGATGTCTTGATCAAAGAGATGATTGAAAAGCCGAATCACCAGCGTACCCGTATACTTTTTGAGGAGATCAAATACTCAAGTGATAAGCTGAAGGGTGTGGAATTGTCAGATTGATGTTCTTTTCCCTGTATTTTGTTGTTAATGGCTACCATCAGGCTTGTTGATGGATCCATTTTTTCCTTGTATTGCGTTTGCGGTTGAACCTTTCTTAAATGTACTTGAATATTTTGTTGAATGAGTATGAGCAGTTTTATTCAGAATTATTCTTTATCAGATAGCTGCGCACAAGCACATGACCACGACACGTCTCTTTATATCACAATTTCTGGTCTTCAGATTTCTGTGGTTGGATTGGAATCAGGGTATAAAGCACCTAGGAAATGACAAACATAGCATTGCATGGCATTGCATATCATTTTGCATTTTGTTACTTGCTTTTCAGGTACTCGTTGCGGGGTCTCTAACCTTTATTTGGTTTCAGGCAGTATAGCGGAGAGTCATATTCACCGATATTCGACGCGAAGGAATCAAGTAAGAATCATGGATCAAGTGCAAAGTGATTTGGCGGAAATGAGGGCGCGTATGGACCAGTTCATGACCCTCATGACTGGCATGGCGCAAAATCAGGAGAGACTGAGGCTTCTGGTAGAGCGTCCCGACAACGGGCCCGAAGGTGATCATCATGACAATTCACAGGGACACGGCATTCCTCCTCCCGGTGGCAACCCTCCTCCTGGTGGTAACAATCGGGGTAATGGAAATGGTAGGCATGCTGGTGTTACTCTTGAAGATACTCTGGAAGACCAATTTACTTTGCTGGATGCTGATGTGGGTAATCAAGGGGATCGAAGGTATGATGAGTTAGCAGAGAAGATCAGGGCCATAGAATGCAAGAACTCTATGGGTATTGATGTTACCAGCTTAGGGCTGGTCTCAGGAGTCAGAATTCCCCCTAAATTCAAACCTCCCACTTTTGATAAGTATCACGGCAATGCGTGTCCCCAAACGCATCTTCAAGCTTACTTTGGGAAGATTTCAGCCCATACGGATGACGAGAAGCTATGGATGCACTATTTTCAGGACAGTCTGGCTGGGGCGTCCTTGACCTGGTACATGAAGTTGAATAGAGTTGCTGTGAAGAATTGGAAAGATCTGGCAGAAGCGTTCCTGAAGCAATACCAATATAATATTGACATGGCGCCCAACCGCACCCAATTGCAGGGATTGTCCCAGAATGCCAAGGAGAGTTTCAAAGAATATGCACAGAGGTGGAGGGAAATGGCTGCCCAGGTTCAACCTCCCTTGTCAGACAGAGAAATGGCGGATATGTTTATGGGCACCTTGCAAGGGGCCTATCTGGATAGATTAGCTGCTTGTCCGTCAACTGGATTTGCTGATATTGTGATTGCGGGAGAAAGAATAGAAAGTCTGTTAAAGCTTGGAAAGATCCAGGATGTGAGTGGGGCTGGCTCTTCGGGGACGAAGAAACCGTTTGCTAGTAACCAGAAAAGAAGAGAAGGTGATACGAATGCTGTGTTTAGAGGACGAGGCAGAGGGCGTTCTCGAGCTTATTATCAGGTAGATGCTGTAACAATCCCCACACCGTCTGTTCAGAAACAACAATCCCAACAACAAGTTCAACAGCAACAACCTTTTTTCCAGCAAAGGTCTAGACAAAGGGATCGTAAGATGGATCCTCTCCCTATGACTTATGCCGCGCTGTTGCCCCGGCTACTCGAGTTAAAGTTGGTAGAACTCCGTACTATGAAAGCTCCGGTTGCTGGAAACCTGCCACCTAACTTCGATGCTAATGCTCGTTGTGAGTTCCACTCAGGTGCTCAGGGGCACTCCATTGAAAAATGCTGGGCTTTCCATCATAAAGTACAAGATTTGATTGATGCTAAAGCCATCAATTTCTCTCCCGCTCCTAATATTACTCAGCATCCCATGCCTGATCATAGTGCGGCAAATGTGTACGCTATCGAAGATGGGAGGAGATTGAATTTGGTGTTAGACGTTCATCAAGTGAAAACTTCTTTGTTGGTTGTAAAAGATCGTTTATTGAAGGGACAGGTGTTCCCGGGCTGTAATCAAGATTGCCCTGAGTGCATGAATCAGGATAACGGCTGTGATAAGTTGAAGATGGGTTTACAGAATCTGATCGATGAAGGATGTCTACAGTTCGACAGAGTCGTGAAAGACACTGATGAAATATCAACCGTGACCATCTATTACACTCCCGCTGAGATTCAAATGCCGGTCAATGCAGTTCCCGTGGCGAGTGTTGCGCCAGAAGGGCCCAGTCCTGTCACTATCACGGTGCCAGGACCAATTCCGTTCACGTCTACGAAAGCTATCCCATGGCACTATGGGGCAGATGTATATTACGAAGGTAAAAAGCAGGAAGTTGAGTCATCAGTCAGCCCAAGTGTTGATAATGTAGGGGGTGTAGGGGGCTTTACAAGGAGTGGAAGGTTGTTCGCTCCCCAAACCTTGAGAAGTGATAAGGAGGTAGAAGCTGCAGCAAAGGCTAAGGGTAAACAGGTGGTTGAAAGTGCGCCTACACCTGAAGCAGAGACAAAGATTACTTTTGATAAGGAAATGGAAGAATTTATGAAGATAATCAAGAAAAGCGATTATAAGATTGTGGACCAACTGAATCAGACCCCTTCAAAGATTTCAATCTTGTCACTATTGATGTGCTCTGATGCGCACCGACAGGCGTTGTTGAAAGTGTTGAAGAGTGCGTACGTGCCACAAGAAATTACTGTTAATCAGCTCGAGGGCGTAATCTCCAATGTTAATGTTAGCCATGGCTTGGGCTTTACAAGTAGAGATTTGACTGTTGAAGGAAGAAACCATAATAAGGCTTTGCATATCACGATGGAGTGTAAGGGCGCAGTGTTATCTCATGTACTGGTAGACACTGGTTCATCACTCAATGTCTTGCCCAAGAAGGCATTAATGAAGCTGGAAGTTGATGGTTTGATCTTAAGGCCTAGTGAATTGGTGGTCAGAGCATTCGATGGAACTAGACGATCTGTGTTTGGTGAGGTGGAATTGCCCGTACAAATTGGACCACAGGTATTCAAATCCACGTTCCATGTAATGGACATACAACCTGCATATAGCTGCCTATTGGGACGCCCTTGGATTCACGGAGCCGGAGCTGTTACTTCTACTCTACATCAAAAGCTGAAGTATGAGTTTGAAGGGCAGGTTGTGACAGTGTGTGGGGAAGAAGACATCTTTGTGAGTCACTTGTCCACGTTCAAGTACATTGAAATGGATGGGGAAATTCATGAGATGCTGTGCCAATCATTTGAAGCAGTCAATATTGACGATGCACCTGAGTCTTCTTCTGTACCAGTTGGGGCTGGTACCTCCATTTCATCTTACAAACAAGCTGTCGAAGTCGTCAGGGCAGGCAACGCCCAAGGTTGGGGCAGGTTGATAGAGACCCCAATGAAGGAAGACAAATTTGGTATTGGTTATCATCCTTCTACAACTTCAGATGCGGGGAGCAGGGGACCCATTACTTTCAATAGTGGGGGAATTATCTACACGGACCAGTCTTGTGCAGCCACAGAGGATAGTGTTGACAGGGATTGTGATCTGGACAACTGGGTACGCCCTCATGTTCCGGGACAACAAGTGCAGAACTGGTTCGTTGAAGAAGTCGTCCGGGTTACTCTTCAGACAGAGTAATTTTTCTTCGTTTTTTCTAACCATAATGCATGACAAAATCTTGCGCTCTGCCCAAGGCGTATAGATTCATTTGTAGGGCCACCATGGTTGCATTTGCAATGTTTAATCATTAATAAAGGACGTTTTGCAATCAAATTTTGTTCTCTGTCTTTCAGTTTTTATTTTTGCACAAAAAATATAAAATGGCAATGTTTCATTTTCTTTTGTTTCGCTTAAAAATAAATTCTAAAATAAGGCATGAACCCGTTCATGCAGACTTGATCCTCCGGATACCACTGATAACGATTTTGATATGGCCCCGTATGACTTTGACAATCCGATTTATCAAGCCGAAGAAGGGGATGAGAAAGATTGTGAACTCCCTGAAGAACTGGCCAGATTGTTGAGACAAGAGGAAAGGGTCATCCAGCCTCATCAGGAGACTGTAGACATCATCAATATTGGTACCAAGGACGCCAAAAAAGAGATCAGGATTGGTGCCAGCTTGCAAGCAGATGTGAAGCAAACTTTGACGGAAATGTTGCGCGAGTATGTTGACGTCTTCGCCTGGTCGTATCAAGACATGCCGGGGTTGGATACGGATATTGTCGTGCACAGGCTGCCATTAAGAGAAGAATGTCCGCCAGTCAAGCAGAAACTTCGTCGGACTCACCCCGACATGGCTTTAAAGATTAAGGAGGAAGTCCAGAAGCAGTGGGATGCTGGGTTTCTTGCTGTGACAAAGTATCCTCCATGGGTAGCCAACATCGTGCCAGTACCGAAGAAAGATGGAAAAGTGAGAATGTGTGTGGATTATCGAGATCTTAATAAAGCTAGCCCGAAAGATGATTTTCCACTACCTCATATTGATGTGCTGGTCGATAATACAGCTCAGTTTTCAGTGTTCTCATTTATGGACGGTTTCTCCGGGTACAACCAGATCAAGATGGCACCTGAAGATATGGAGAAGACCACGTTCATTACTCCGTGGGGTACATATTGTTATAAAGTAATGCCTTTTGGTTTGAAAAACGCAGGGGCAACGTACCAGCGGGCGATGGTGACATTGTTTCACGACTTGATTCATAAGGAGATCGAATGTTATGTAGATGATATGATTGCCAAGTCGAGAACCGAAGAGGAACATCTGACTAACCTGAAAAAGCTGTTTGAAAGGTTGAGAAAGTTCCGTCTGAGATTAAACCCAAACAAGTGCACGTTTGGGGTACGTTCTGGAAAGTTACTGGGTTTCATTGTGAGCGAAAGAGGAATCGAGGTTGATCCTGCCAAGGTGAAAGCAATACAAGAAATGCCTGAACCGAGAACAGAAAAAGAGGTTCGTGGTTTCTTGGGTAGATTGAACTACATTGCAAGGTTCATATCTCACCTAACAGCCACGTGTGAACCAATATTTAAATTGTTAAGGAAAGACCAAACGGTCAGGTGGAATGACGATTGCCAATTGGCATTCGATAAGATAAAAGAATACTTGCAGGAACCTCCGATTCTAATACCTCCAGTTGAAGGGAGACCGCTGATAATGTATCTGACAGTGCTTGAAGGATCCATGGGTTGTGTTCTCGGTCAACATGACGAGACAGGTAGGAAGGAGCATGCTATTTACTACCTGAGCAAAAAGTTCAATGATTGTGAGTCCCGATATTCAATGCTTGAAAAGACATGCTGTGCGCTTGCATGGGCCGCTAAGCGATTGAGGCAATATATGGTTAGGCACACGACCTTGTTAATTTCAAAAATGGATCCTATCAAGTACATTTTCGAGAAACCAGCATTGACAGGCAGAGTTGCACGGTGGCAAATGGTCTTGACAGAGTATGACATTCAGTACACTTCACAAAAGGCCATCAAAGGAAGTATCTTGTCCGACTATCTTGCGCAACAGCCGATTGATGATTACCAACCCATGAAGTTTGACTTCCCTGATGAAGACATCATGTTTCTCAAAGCTAAAGACTGCGAGGAACCACTTCCGGAGGAGGGGCCAGACCCTGAATCCAAATGGAGTCTGATGTTTGATGGGGCTGTCAATATGAATGGGTGCGGAGTTGGAGCAGTTCTTATCACGCCGGAAGGTGTTCATATGCCTTTCACTGCCCGAATAACTTTCGGATGCACCAACAATGAAGCAGAGTACGAAGCTTGTATAATGGGGATCGAGGAGGCGATTAATCTACGGATTAAAACCCTTGATATATTCGGTGATTCAGCTTTGGTAATCAATCAAGTGAAAGGGAGTTGGTACACGCACCAAGCAAATCTAGTGCCGTATAGAGATTATACGAGGAGATTGCTGACATTTTTCACAACAGTGAAACTGTACCACATTCCTCGAGATGAGAATAGGTTCGCTGATGCTTTGGCCACTTTGTCTTCCATGATCAAAGTGCAAGGATGGAACCATGTACCTAAGATTGAGGTATCCCGCCTTGACAGACCAGCATTTGTGTTTGCGGTAGATGCAACGTCTGATGACACGCCATGGTTTCATGACATTAAGTGTTTCTTGAAAAGTCAAGAGTACCCGTCCGGGGCATCGTCCAAAGACAGGAAGACGTTGAGAAGGTTAGCTGGTAGTTTCTTTTTGAATAAAGATGGCGTGCTGTATAAAAGAAATTTTGACACGGTCCTGCTTAGATGTGTGGATAGACATGAAGCAGACTTGTTGATGATTGAAGTGCACGAAGGCTCTTTCGGTACCCACGCCGGAGGGCAGGCAATGGCTAAAAAGTTGTTAAGGTCGGGATATTATTGGTTGACTATGGAGTCAGATTGTTGCAAATATGCCCGCAAATGCCATAAATGCCAGATCTATGCAGACAAGGTGCATGTGCCTCCAAATCCGTTGAGTATCATGTCGTCGCCTTGGCCGTTTGCCATGTGGGGCATTGATATGATCGGAAAGATTGAGCCTACAGCTTCCAATGGTCATCGTTTCATCTTGGTGGCAATTGATTACTTCACCAAATGGGTTGAAGCCTCATCCTATGCCAATGTTACAAAACAAGTGGTCGCTCGTTTCTTAAAACGGGATATCATTTGCCGATATGGAGTTCCCGAAAGAATCATTACTGATAATGGTTCTAATTTGAACAATAAGATGATGGCTGAGTTATGTCGGGACTTCAAAATCGAACATCACAATTCTTCTCCGTACCGCCCAAAGATGAATGGCGCGGTCGAAGCGGCCAACAAAAATATCAAGAAGATTGTGCAGAAGATGGTTGTCACGTACAAAGATTGGCATGAGATGTTACCTTTTGCTTTGCATGGGTATCGAACGTCGGTACGCAAGTCCACTGGGGCAACCCCATTCTCACTTGTATATGGTATGGAGGCAGTGCTACCGGTTGAAGTAGAGATTCCGTCCCTCAGAGTCATGATGGATGTTAAGCTAGATGAAGCTGAATGGGTACGAGCCAGATTTGATCAGTTGAGCCTTATTGAGGAAAAGCGATTGGCGGCTGTATGCCATGGGCAACTATATCAGCGCAGAATGAAGCAGGCATTTGACCAGAAGGTGCGTCCTCGGGTTTATAAAGTCGGAGATGTGGTACTCAAAAGGATCCTTCCTCCCAATACAGATCACAGGGGCAAATGGACTCCTAATTATGAAGGTCCATTCGTGGTTAAAAAGGTCTTTTCGGGCGGAGCTTTATTGCTTACAACCATGGATGGCGAAGACTTTTCATCCCCTGTCAACTCGGACGTAGTCAAAAAATACTTCGCATGAATAGACCCGCTGGATAATAAAAATAAAAAAAATCCAGGCAAAAAAGGGCATCCCGGCGAACCAAAAACAGAATAAGGTTCGGGCAAAAATTAGGGATATAATTGAAAAAAATTGTACACCCGGTAAGTTGAAAACCCGAAAGGGCAACTTAGGCAAAAAAGGGTATCCTGGTGGATCGAAAACCTGAAAGGGCAGTCCACACAAAAGAGGGATTTAAGCGAATGACTACAGTCTGAGTTATCTGTACCCATTACCGTTTGAACAACTGACGTTCTGAAGGATAGGAATCGGTCTGATCATTCCTCAGAAGGCAAGGTCGGGGAGTTTTGAAGACATACTGGTCATAACAGAATGGAAACTCAGTGGAATTCCGTTTTCACATTGCCATTAGGATAGTTTCTTTTCTCAATTTTCAGCGATCACCTCTTTCCAGGGATTGCTTCCAGATGTAATTGCCTATTCTGGGCTCTCAGTCAATAAATTGAATTTCAGTAAAAAGCTTGCCATTTTTGTTTTATTGCTTTGTTTGCAAAAACGTCCTAATTTTTGATAAAACATTGCATTTGAAAACATGACAGCCTTGCAATAACATGCGCAGAAAAAACATTTGAAATTACTTCGAATGTTGAATACTCCCGGATGGTGGATTTTAGCCACGCAATATTCGGGGCATGTGGGCATATTCTTTTGTTGCAGGTAGCAGGTGCAGATGATTTTGAGCACAAGACTAGCAATAAATCACCCCACGCAAAAGACTGGGGCAATTATGGGTAAGGAGATCGGCGTTCATCGGGTCGATCTCAGTGAATTAAGTTCAACTGGGTACCGTTGTATCTTGTTAAGTCGATTCTCTTATTCAGTCCTTCTAACAGCTACAAGCTTTTCTGTGTCGATAACGGTCACAGGTTCCCCAAAAGAAGGGTCTCGTCGACACCGAAACTGATGGTCATTATCCCCAGCGAAGTCACAAGAGTTGGAAGAGGCTAGATCTTCTGTAAAATCCTCTTAGGACATCCGCTTCGGGGACAAATTGTTGGTTTTCTTAAGCATGGGGCATGTTGTTTCCCCAGCATGAAGTGTTGATCACCCCCCAGTAGAGTTTGATGGTCATTATCCCCAGCGAAGTCGCAGGAGTTTGAAGAAGCTAAATCTTCTGCAAAATCCTCTTATGACATCCTCTTCGGGGACAAATTGTTTGGTTCCCCAGCATGAAGTGTTGATCATCCCCAGTAGAGTTTGAGGACAGTTGGTCTTCTGTAAAATCCTCTCAAAAGGCATTCCCCAACACGAGACGCTTTAAAGCAGTTTTCTCCAGCAGAGTTTGTTATAAACCCGTCATCCCTAACGGAATTGTCTAAAGGGAAGCTCGCCTAACATGGGGCATTGTAGTACTTATCCTAAGCTCGACAGTCACATTCTTCAGCAGACTACTGTGGATTTGCTTTGAGTTTCCCCAAAGGACTCTTTCCTAGCAAGTTGCAGGGGAATGTTCTAACCAGGATTTGCTTATCCCTGGCAGAGTAGCCCTGATATCCAGCAAGATCGTATCTCTGGTCATGGTATCCCCACAAAGGTCAGCATCGAATCTTGTCAGCAATACTCCCCAGCTGAGTTGTCGTTCTCCCCGCAGAGGTTTATCAGATCGACAGAATCTATTCCTCAACAAGGATGGTACAGCCTTTCCCCAGCCGGGTCAGAAGGTTGATAATCCCTATAAAGGATCTTGGGTTGAATAAATCCCCAAGCAGAGTTTTAATGGCTCATTTCCCCAGCAGGACGTCATTAAAAATTCTCATCCCCAGCGGAGTTGCTGTGACCAGAATTCATTCCCCCAAACAGATGGAATAATTCCTGGCAGAGTCGTCATTCCCTCATATCTTAAAGTCCAATTTATTTTTGGCAAGCTTGACAATTCGAAGCAGACGGATTGTTCATCCATTCGCCAGCAGAGATATTATCCTTTTAGGAGTCTCTGAGATTAAATCATTGATTGTGGTTCCTCAGCAGAGTCGGCAGAGATGTTTGGCACAGAGGCAGAGAGTAATTCGATTTTAATTCTAAAAGTCCAACAGTGGATTGGCAAAAGTCCGTCTTCGGGTGGCAAAAGTCCAACAGTGGATTGGCAAAAGTCCGTCTTCGGGTGGCAAAAGTCCAACAGTGGATTGGCAAAAGTCCATCTTCGGGTGGCAAAGCAGCTAAAAGTCCAACAGTGGATTGGCAAAAGTCCGTCTTCGGGTGGCAAAAGTCCAACAGTGGATTGGCAAAAGTCCGTCTTCGGGTGGCAAAAGTCCAACAGTGGATTGGCAAAAGTCCGTCTTCGGGTGGCAAAAGTCCAACAGTGGATTGGCAAAAGTCCGTCTTCGGGTGGCAAAAGTCCAACAGTGGATTGGCAAAAGTCCGTCTTCGGGTGGCAAAAGTCCAACAGTGGATTGGCAAAAGTCCGTCTTCGGGTGGCAAAAGTCCAACAGTGGATTGGCAAAAGTCCGTCTTCGGGTGGCAAAAGTCCAACAGTGGATTGGCAAAAGTCCGTCTTCGGGTGGCAAAAGTCCAACAGTGGATTGGCGAAAGGTCCATCTAAGGGTGGCATATTCCAAAAGTCCAACAGTGGATTGGCAAAAGTCCGTCTTCGGGTGGCACGAAGCTGCAAAGTCCACCAGTAGTGTGGCAAGCCAGTAGTCGTCTGGCGTCGTTCAAAAAGACATTATCAAAGTCCACCAGTAGTGTGGCAGGCCAGTAGTCGTCTGGAATTGCATAAAAGACATTTCTAAAGTCCACCAGTAGCGTGGCAAGCCAGTAGTCGTCTGGCGTCGTTCAAAAAGACATTTCCAAAGTCCACCAGTAGCGTGGCAGGCCAGTAGTCGTCTGGAATTGCATAAAAGACAGTATTAAAGTCCACCAGCAGCGTGGCAAGCCAGTAGTCGTCTGGCATCGTTCAAAAGACAGATCTCTCCGACGTTTCATCAAAGATTCAATCCAGCAGTCTCGTTGGGTTTATATCCCTTTTTCTTCTTCACCATCCAGAGCAAATTTTTGGTTATATTTGGTATTCAATCACTATATACCTTGAAAGTCCGAAAGCATTTGCTTTCAGGCATTCAGGTCTACAGCGCTTGAATAGGGGCAGCTGTAATACCCCAAAATTTGCTCTCCCTCTTTGTCATCATAGCATGGCATTATCATTTATCATGTTACATCCACCTCATTAACATTGCATTGCATTTAACATAGAAAAATGAAGCATGGCATCCTTCTTACCATCAGGGCATGTGATCAAGTGGAAGGTGGACAATCAAGGAATCATTCAAAGCACAAAAAGGTCAATCAAGTTGGCTCTAGGCAAGCCAAGAGGTCTCTCATGTCTCATACTATCTCAATTGATCATCCAAAACCTCAAGGAAGTGAGATTCAATGGGAGATTGAAGCACCACATCTTTCACTATGCAAGAAGTCCAAATTGAAGGAAAACCCTCAAAAGAGATAGCTCATTGATCCAAAATCATCCTCAAATGGCATATATCATCATCCTTTAAGAGGATACACAACATGCTCTGAGGAATTTGAAATTGAAGACTGCACTTTTTCCTCCTAACCAGAGAGGGTCAAAACTAGGGTTTCCCATTAAATCAGGATATCTTTGATTTTTGAACAAAACTTGATGTCATGGTATTCCATATGTCCTTAAGTGTATGTATGTGGAAAATTGCATCTCAATTGGTTTTAGAAGTGGTTCAATTGGAAGAAAGATCAAGAATCAGAGAAATTGGGGCAAAGTCAAATAATCAGAAGAAAAAGTCAACTCTTGACTTTTGAGCCCAAAATCATGAAATTCATGTTACATATGTCCAATGTACAAAATTTGGTCAAGAAACTCCAAAGGAATCATGAAAAAATCAAGATGTGGAAAGTTGCCATTTTTGGATGAAGTAGGGTTACTAAAAATAGCAAGTTTTGGCCATTTTGCATCAGAATTGGAACCAAGGCCATTCAAAATTGAAGCACCAAATGAAAATTCCACTCTGCCTCAATGAAAGGCCTTGCTTTAAGCTTCAAATCCATGTGTGGAACATCTCCATTGGATAAAAATTGAGTGAGATATGATTGACCAAAGTTAGAGCAAAGTAGGTTCAAAACTAGGTCATGACCAAGATTTCCAAGGCACGCGCGCAGTCATTTTCACAAACACCTGGTGGGCCAAATGTATTGATCAATTACTCATGGTTAAAGGTTTCAAATGAAAAATCTTGCAACATCAAAGTTGTTCCCCTATGTGAGATCTTCAAGATTGATGTTCATGGATTTTTCATTTGATCAAAGGATAAGGAGTTATGATGGCTCAAAGATTGGTCAATGCAACTGAAAATCCACGCCAAGCATGCCTTGCCAACCAACCTCATTATCTCGCCCATGCACCAGTTGGTGTTTCTTCTGTTACAAGCCACATTTGGTCATGTTCCAAACTTCAATTCAACCAACTTTCAACACCAATATTGTTCCCTAATGTATCATCTTTCTAATGCCACCAACATTGGATTGTTTCATTCATTGACAAGTGAGAAATTCCTCCTCAAACACTTGCTGTCACAATGAAGATTTGCTGCATGATTTTGGTTCAAACACACATCAAGTACATGACAGAAGTCCTATGTGTGCTGCTCTATTCTTTGCTTCATTTGGCCAAACACATTTCACATTATGCATACGAGCTTGAGCCTTGCATGAAAGAGGAAGTGAGAAACTTGCACCACAAGATTCCTGCTGCTACATCAGAACAACATAACATCACTTTCCTTCTCCTACACACCACCATAACTCCATGAACCTCACCCTCACTCTAACAGAACTTCCCCAACTCGTGCCATTAACCACCTAACTCAGTTAGTTAACTCAAACTCAGTTAACTAACTCAGTTTAACTAGAGTTCTAACTGTTAACTGAACTGGTTGGGAGTTAACCTTGGATATATAAGCTGAAACTCTCACAATTTCAGGGGGGGATTCTCATTTTTCACTCTCACTCCAAATTGCTCTCACTTTTCTCTCAGAGTTCTCTCCATTCTCTCTCTGATTTCACACGAGTTCTTCACACGTTCTCACCTTGATCTTCATCAATTGTTCATCATCAAGCACTTCTGATCAAGAACAAGCTGAAGTAAGAGCAAGCTATCGAGAGCAGCAACTTCTCCAATTGGAATCTCAGTTCATTGTCTTCAAAATCCAAAGGTTCAGAGCATTTATTTTGCTCTTAGGAAGCTCAAGATCAATCTCTCATCTCTGGTTTTCTGTTGATTCAAGAGTTCTCCAATTTCAGGTTTCAAAATTTCTCAAACTTTAATTGCACGATTTTATCCTGTTTTGACTTGTTGATGTGTTGTTTGAGCTTATTAGAAGCTATGTGAAGCTGGCTAGTTGATAGAGCTCTTTAGGAGCTTAGAACTGAAAATTAGGGCAAATTTATCCTCTTCGATTCTCCTTATTCATGCTTGATCTATGAATTTTCTTGTTGGATTTGTGTTCCTCATGAGCTTAGCTTTCGTTTGGTATATGGCTTGTGAATTTCTGGAGAAAAATGTGAGTTGCAGGTGGTGGCTGCTGGCCGGAGAAGACGACCGGAGGTCATCTCCGGCCGGTGACTTTAACTGTTAGGGTTTGTGTGCGTTTTAATCTCAGCCGTGTGTTTTTCATGATCGTACGCTCCAAAATGTGACAGCACATTAAAACTCACATGATCCTCACGTGCATTTTTCTGAATTTCACTTAAGCATGGTGTGGTGTGGTGCATGGTAAGTGGCTTGTGTCCTCACGTGCATGCATTGATTTTGAGTACTTTGACTTTTATTTGACCTTGACTTGATCTGAGGGTTGTGAGTGAGTCAAAATTGTTGACTGATGGTGCACACTTCTTATTGTGTTTGGCGTGTAAATGGACCTTATTCAGATTGATAATTACACCCCCATGTATTGAAGCCCAATGATTTTGAACTGTCCAATTGCTATGTTCATACCCCCCTGCATTTTGCATTTATTTTTCATTTTTATTTCTTTCTACACGTTTGATTTCTAATTTTTAAAAATACCAAAATATATTGGAAAATTCTACAAAAATTCATGTGTATTCTTAAAACATTTAGGAAATTTTTCATGATTTTATTTTCTGATTTTATGACCTTTTTACCCCTGTTCCATAATTTTCTTTGAATTTCCATTTAGATGCATCCTAAGCATGATACTTGAATTTGTTTAATTTTGTTCTTGCTCATTACAAACTGTTTTGGCATGGTTCTTTTTGCATTGATTCACTAATACATTGAAGCATGTTAGATGATTTTTGTTTGATTTGTTAGGTCACTTTATGACATGTCTTGAGGCCTATATTTGTACCACTTTGCATGACATTTCAACTTGACCTAATTGCTTTGTTTGAAGTCATTTTGCTTTGAATTTTGATATGCTATTTTGGTATGTGATTCATCTCTGATTAGTGAACTCCAATACCATGTTTTCATAATTTTCATGAGGCCATGTGATTTTTGTTTGATGCATTTCATTTAAAGCATTATAACATGTTATATCATTGTAATCTTTAGTGCATGTTTGCATGAATTCTTTTGTGCATATTTGTATGAGCATTTGCATAGTTGTGTGAGCCATTCATATGATATTATAGGTCTTTGATACACATTATAGGTCATCTTTACATGTTCATTTCAATTTGAACTTTGTGCATCATTAACATGTATTGTTTGCACTTTCTTTTTGAGTTTTCATCTCACTTCTTCTTCTATTACTTCTTGAAAGTCTTGATGGTTGATTCATAAATACTTTTGAGATGTTTATAAACCATTTTTCATTTATTTTCAATTCTGGTTGTTGATTTACATGTTCCATTTATGCATGTCCTCTTCATTTCTTTCCATCTTTCATCTATCCCTTCTTCTTGTAACATGTTTAAATGCTAATGGGTGATGATTGTTGCTTATTCACTTGCACTTGTATGATAATAACCATTGGTTGTCCATATGATGTACATTCTGATTGTGGCTCTAGGATTTGGTTTCTCATTCAATTCTTTTGAGTTTTATGATGCATTACATGTTCTTTTACTTCTTATACTTCTTATACATGTTTACTAACCATGTAGGGGCTTTGGTAAGTTTCAATTGAGTGTGGATAAGGAATCCACATTCAACTTCTATCCTTTCTTTTTTACAATTCCATTTTGTGTTTTGTTAAGCACTTATGTGCTTTCTTTTGATAACTCATCACTTTCCCCTTGTGAATTACAATTCATCTTCTACTTTAGAAGTGAATTGTTTAATTCATTCTTTCTTTAGACTTTAGGTTGAAACCTCACAAACTTTAGGATCACTCCCTTAACTAATCAATTAGGATTGAGTCTTAGTCTATATAGATTTTTACCTTTACCCTCTCTTGAGTCTTTCATCTTCTCATCTCAAAGAAAATTCAAAATATCTAATAAAGGTAGGCATTTATTGCATTTAGGCCTTTCATATAAAGAAAAGATTATAAGGGGTCTTCTCTTGTAATCTTAGAATGTGTAGCATATAGCCCATCTTGGGTCAATGTGTTAAACATTTGATCTTGTATGAGGGACTTAAATGCAATACTTGTTGAAGGTGCAAATAATAAAACACTTCTTCACTTCATAATCAACAAAACATTTAATAAACACAAGTATGCTAGTGTGTTTGAACCTTGATAATTGGAACTAAGTGTGAGGGTCTTCTTCACCCTTAGTGTGCTTTCTTACCCATTCCATCTTGGAATGTGAGAAGGTACACATTCCAATGACTAAGATCCAGATACACTGTCATATGCAAACAAATAATAAAACACTTTCTTAAAAGACAAAAACAAACAATAACGCCTTTCCTTCGGGAATTCTTTTCTCATCTCATTCACTCTGAACGTACGAACGCGCTTCTACTCGTTCTCTTGCAAGATGGTAACGCACTCGGACCAGCGAGCCTGCAACACCTGAGCTAGAACGTAAGCCGTTCTCTAAAAAACAATTCATCCCTAGTGAGGGGAACTACGTCGCTCTGATTCTCATGCTCCCGATGAGATACGTAGGCAGTGGGGTAGGGCCCATGCGAGCACTTCTTTTATTTTCCCTACATTTGTTTCTCTTTCTCTTTCTCTTTCTTTCTTTCAGTTCCTTTTTTTCAGCATTCTTTTCTTACACCCTTTGATCGAGACAAGCAAGCGTGGATCCCATCGGGTACGATGGACGCGAGGGGGTGCTAATACCTTCCTCTCGCGTAACCGACTCCCGAACCCATTTCTCTTAGGTACATCTCCCTATCCAGTTGGCTGGATATCCTCGAACCTGATACGAGAGCTTTCGGGAGCGGTGTACTTGACCATATAGTCGTATTTTCCACTTGGTTGTCCCAAGGTGTCCCACACTTCTTTCGAACTGGAGGAGTCATCCCACTCGATGACGTTGACCTCGGGAAAAGCATAGTTGATGAATTCAAGTCCTGCAAACGTTGCGAATTCATCTTCATGTTGAGTAGTTTCTGAATGACCCGAGTGTTGATCCCATGACATGGTGGGGACACAGGTATTCTGTTCAATGACGGTCAGCTGATTTTCATTGTTCGGCTGACTTTCCGGCCCCAGTTTCCTGGGTAAGGTTGCCACATTGGCAGACCATCCATTGGGCCATAGTAGTTGTGGTCAAAGTTATCTTTCATCAGAGTGTCCTCCTCTAATGAATTGAGCGGAGCACGACATCCTTCTGGATCACAATCCCCGTATATCATTTCGACATCTGACCTTGGTATAAACCTCAGACTCTCTGTAGGAAAGCAAAAAGGCATTTGCATTTCGTCCATATAGATTGAAAGCCACCAGTGATTTAACAAGTGCTGAAGTGCTTCCTGGACAAGGGTACAACCTCGATCGTTTTCGCAACCTGCTTTACAGTTTTGATAATCATGTGATATTAAGAATCTGAGTCGGACCTGCTCAGCATGTAACTCTACCAGGCTGGTATTCATCACGCGAATATCAAAGATCTGAACCATATTGATCTGATAAGGGTTCCTATCATGGTAGTCTTGGATCCATCCAAGATCCATCTGACGCTGGAGGGCCTCTTGTATGAAAGAGCATCCCTGTTTGTTTACCGAGCAAGTCAGACAGGAACTGTAATCGTGCCGTGGCAGATTATGATACAGGCTTTGCCTTGAGTGCATCGCCACCTAGTTGACATTCATTGCACGGATGTCGTGGTTCTGAATGACATTGGAATTCGTATAGACCATGTTAACTCCACGAACTCGGTGCTCCTGGATCCATCCGAGATCCATCTGTTCCTGTAGAGCTGATTGCACTACCGAACATCCTTGGTTATCTTTAGAGCAGATATCACACTGGTGATAGTTATGAGTTGGCACATGGCCATATCCACTCTGTCTACAATGCATCTTGACCAGATTGGTTTTCAACAAGAGTACATCGTGAATTTGATAGACATTGTTAGTCTCTTTCCCAATCAGATTGACTGCAGCTTTCTCATGTTGAGGCAGCGGGTTCGTGAGAACATTAGGATTTGTATCCTTTAAGGATAAGACCTCACTCCTAACAAGTTTTTGCACGTCGGACTTGAAATTGAGGCAAGTCTCTATGTCATACCCTGAACCTCCTTGATGATAAAGGCAAGTTTGATCCACCTTAAACCAAAAAGGCGGATTTTCCGGTACTGTAAGAGGAGACTTAGTCTGAATGTGCCCCTTAGCCAGTAGTAACGGAAATAATTCTGTGTACAACATGGGTATAGGATCAAACCCTGATGGTCGTGTTGTACGGTTGTTATTGTATGGAGGACGAGCCTGCTGAAGAGGATGTTGAGTTCTTTGCTGATCAGGTTGGCTCTGCGCAACCTGAGGTTGATACGTAGGAATAGGCACAGGGCTGGTAGCCTGAATTACAGCTGCTACTGGCTGATAACGTCGCCTTTGCTTTCCGAGAGAGATATTCCCAATATCTTGCTCTTTTTTCTTAGGGAGAGCACTACCGTATTTTTTAGTACTGCTCGTCGATCCAGTGTCTTTTACCAAACGTCCTTCTCGGACGGCTTCCTCAAGACGTACGCCCATGCCGACCATCTCGGAAAAATCACTGGGCGCACTGGCAACCATTCGGTCATAATAAAATGAGCTTAAGGTCTTTAAGAAGATCTTTTTCATCTCTTTTTCCTCAAGAGGCGGACAAATTTGAGTGGCAATTTCACGCCACCTTTGAGCATACTCCTTAAAGGTTTCCTTGTCCTTTTGCGACATCGATCTGAGTTGATCTCTGTCGGGTGCCATGTCCAAATTGTATTTGTATTGTTGGACGAAGGCGGGTACCAAGATCTCTGAATGTGCTAATCGTAGCACGGTTTAAACCCATGTACCATTTGAGTGCGGCACCGGTTAAACTATCCTAGAAGTAGTGAATCAGTAGGTCCTGATTCTCTGTCTGATTTGACATCCGCCGAGCGTACATCACCAGATGGCTTTGAGGGCAAGAGTTACCCTTGTACTTTTCAAAGTCGGGCACTTGGAACTTGTGCGGGACTTTCACATTTGGGACCAAGCAGAGATCTGCGGCGTCCTTTCCAAATAAATCCTGACCGCGAATGGCTTGCAGTTCCTTCTGCATTTCCAAGAATTGCTCCTGGAATTCATCCATTCTATCGAACATAGTTTCCTTATTACCATAAGGTGTTTGTGGAATCTGTCCTTCCGGGACAGTGTGCACCACAGGGGGTGGTACCGTGACTACGACAGTGAGTCTTGGCGTCTCCCGAAGTTTGTAACCTTCAGGAGTCTTCAGTATACCTCTGGCATCTTCGCTTTCCCGAAGTTTGTAACCTTCAGGCCCAGCGGCTTCTGTTGTGATTCCCTGATATTCAGTGATCGGCGGAACATATCCTTCTGGGGTATAATTAACAGGCATGCCCCAAGGATGATCTTTTAGTATCTGATACCTAGGATTATACCTCTCCACTGCGGGCGTTGAGGTGATCTCTGAGATCACAATTCGTTGTAGCTGAGCTTCTGCCATGGATTGCATGTCGTTACGAAGCTTTCTCATATCCTCTCTCAGAGCGTCGATCTCTTCTTTCAACTCTCTGTTTTCTTCCTCAAGATCATCCATCCTTTTCTGACGATTGGCCTGAGTATTATACGAATGAGACAGTTTGACTCTAGAACCGAGACACAAACGTGAGATTCATAGGTAAGAAGAATACGCGATGTGAGAATGATGAATGCAATGATTATATTAATTGTTTTTTTTTGTTTAATCAAAATAAACTTCGACAATTAGATTGCAAATATCAAACAGTGGGGAAACCCCTTTTATTGAAATTCAAAGGATTACAGAAACGGAAATACAGTAGATTACAAAGTGCAGAAACAGAAACCTAAGCTAATGGGTCCCGAGTCCTCTCTGAAGAGAAATCAGGTGTTGATTCTGGTATCTTCCTTTTCTTTGACCGAGGCTCTTGAGCCGTTGTTGGGTTGTCATTCCTTTACCAAGTGAAAGGAGCGAGCAAATTTCTTTGGTCATCTTGATTATCTACAGCATGTTGTTCCAAAATTTCGATCAGAGCATCTTTTTCCTTTAGTAATTGCTGTATTTTGATGCACTCTATATCGAGGGTGCGGTACTTGTTCTTCCAAGACCTTCTCTCCTTCTGAATTTTGTTGAGAGTAACCTGAAGCTTTTCAGTTTCCGTCATGAAGTACATGACTGATTCCCTCGGCGGAAGAATTCCGTAACGAGGATAAGGCATCTTTAGCTTGAGAGCTCTAGTTTGTACCCAGTGGAGATAAGGCTCCACCGAGACACAGTTCGGTTTTCCCAGAGACTCTCGTCCTTTCTTATGAACATGTTTCCAAGCGTGCACTATTTCCATCTTTAGTGCTCTGTCGTTTTCTCCTTCTTTGAAGAAAAGACCTTCCAGATGAACACCCAGTGGGATGTGTCTCATCGGGTATCCAAATTGACGGCGAACCAATACCGAATGGTAGTTGATTCCTTCTTTAGTTCCTATAAGGGGTACGTTGGGGAAGTTTCGACAACAGTCAATGATTCTGATTCCCTCATAAATCCTATTGCACCAATCTATATCAGAGTTGGTAAGAGACATGATCTTCTGCGACCAACGTAAGGCACTCTTGCAATCCCAAAAAGCAGCAGACTTGGGCAAGTGAGAGATAAACCATTTGTAAAGCAGAGGTACACAGCATGTGATCTCCCCTCCACTGTACAAATTTCCCAAGTGTACAGAACGATACGCATCTGCGAGCAAAGTCGGCACAGGATTTCCAATGAGAAAAACCTTAATGGAGTTAATATCGACGAAGTTATTGATGTTGGGAAACAAAAATAACCCGTAGGTGAGCAAGACAAAGATGCTTTCAAAAGTAGTCACGTTTCCTATACTGGCAAAATACAGGGCTTTCTTTATCAAGAACTGGGCTGGCAAACCTTGGATGCCACCCTTAGCGGTCATGTGAGTCCTGACCTCAGACTCGTCCAAATGAATTGCTCTTGCAATGGTCTGATTCTTTGGAATTTCTTCCAGTCTAGAAAATGGAGCTCGATCTGTGATGTGTAAATCGATCAGATGAGAATACTCCTCCAGCGTTGGTGCTAGCTGGTAATCCGGGAATATGAAACAGTGGTAATCCGGGATCGTAAAACTGAATGAGCGCATCCATGATTCCCTCAATCACATGGACTCTTAACAGTGGTAACAGACCTCCGTGTTTGGCTCTGAAAGCCTCAGGTTTAGTGATCATCCTTGCTAACCTTCTCAAATCCTCTAGTTCTGGAACCTTGAAGGTGTACGTATGAGTTCTCCTTCTACCGAAATCCATTAGCACAATCCTCTTCTCTGATATTTGCAATCACAGTCTTAGTTTAATTTGAAAAACAGAGAGACTAGAAGAGAAGTTTTTTGAATGTTTTAATGTTTTTTAAATGAATGCATGAATGCAGCACACAAAAACATAGAAAAAACATGGGGTCAAAGGGTCGTTGTCATGAAGTCAAGGCTCTACCCATCCCCAAAGGTTTATACTAGGGTGATTTTTGTACCTGTACTCATTATCATCAGCTCCTCCCAGGAAAGTAAAACAACAAGCGGATCGCCAGCGAGTTGTAGAGCAATCTTAGAGTAAGTGCCATTCACCGAGAATAGATCACCAGCCTCAAATGAGGGTAGTATCACGTAACAACTATTTCCGATAGTTTCCGCACTACGAAAGGGTTTGGCTCCTCAGCTTCTTAGACTTAACAACCGGCTCATTGGCTAGAAGAGTGAATGGGTTGCGTTGGTCAGCCTCCACTGAGGTTGATGGTCGACCCCGTCGCCATCACTTATCTTAAGTGTATACTCAATCTTTCCACATACGGCATCACCCGCATTCCCATTAGCAGAAAAATAAACACGTATAGCAATTAGGAAAAGCAATATATATATATATTTGTCCTAAACATCCTAGACTTTTAAAGCTAAGAATCCTAAGTTCCTGACAGAAATGGGTTCCCCGGCGGAAGCCCCAATCTGTGGTTTTCACATAAGTGAAGAAAAAGGAAATCATAAAAACAGACACCGGCCCCACGGTGGGCGCCATTTTTCTGTAGCGAGCGATTTTGGACGCGGTTCTTAAGCGCTGGTCGCTCTCTGCGGTTTGAGCTTTGACTACAGGTCGATTCATTTTTTATCCTATTGTGAGCTGAATAAGGAAGGGAAATAGATGTCTCCAATTAACCCTGCTTTGCATACTGAGTTTAAACAGCGGTCTGTTAGGTTACGAATGCTATCAATGTGGGGGACCTTTGTACTGGTTATTTGTATTTTCGCCAATACGGTTTTCTTTCTTTCTAGGACTTTCTAGCGGGGAACAAGGATTAGGATGTTAGGACTGATGCTTTTTGATGGGTATGTGAGAGTATGGGATTTTGGTTTTTTGTTGATTGTGCTCGCTAAGATTTTTCTTTCAATCTTATGCCTACGTATTCCCGTTTACCGAAACAGGGAAATCAGAGCGTTCATAGTTCCTCCTATTCTATGGGAGGAAATGGTTGTTTTGGTGTCTTGTTCAAAGCCCAAGACGTGAAGCGAAAGGTGATTTGTATCTTGTTCAAAGCCCAAGATGTGAAGCTGAAAGGTCTATTTGTGTCTTGTTCAAAGCCCAAGACGTGAAGCTGAAAAGTCTATTTGTGTCTTGTTCAAAGCCCAAGACGTGAAGCTGAAGGACCTCGGCTTTAGAGAGAATTTGTCATCTCTAAAGAAGGGTTTATCTGTCACAACTATTGGGTGACTGGTTATAAAGGACAATTACTTTAACCGGGATACGCGGATCCTATCAATGCCATAATTTCCTTTAAAGGGGATTTTAACCTGAAGGAGAAGACTTTAACTCAGTGTAGAGCAATGCCATCTTTCCTTAGGAATTTCTCATGCTAAAAGAGGGACAGTGGCATGGATGTAGATGATCCAGAGGCTTGCTGCTTACAACGATTAGATGAAGGGAAAGGAGTTGTTGATGTTTGTGTACTGTGAACGAGGCACAACTTTGATGCTAAAAGGTTGATTGGATCAACCAGTGGTTTTCTTATACAAAGCCTAAGAGGAGGCTAATATGTGTCTCGTACGAAGCCCGAGAGAGAGGCTAAAAGGGTTGACTCAACAAGAGAATCTTTTATACTCAACAAGAGAGTGTTTTTGTATCTCGTACGAAGCCCGAGATAGAGGCTAAAAGTTTGACTCAACAAGAGAGTCTTTGTATCTCGTACGAAGCCCGAGACGGAGGCTACAAGGTTTGACTCAACAAGAGAGTCTTTGTATCTCGTACAAAGCCCGAGATGGAGGCTGTTGTTTATTTGGCTCAGTAAGAACCTTTTTGTATCTCGTATAAAGCCCGAGATGGAGGCGAAAGGGGTAATTGACTCAACGAGGGAGTCTCTTACGTGTCTCGTACAAAGCCCGAGAGAGAGGCTAAAAGTTGTTTGACTCCGCTGGGGAGAATTTTGGTATCTCGTACGAAGCCCTAGATAGAGGCTAAACGTTTACTTCGTTGGGAAGAATTATTGAACAAAGCCCAAGAGGAGGCTAAGGTTACTGTTTCAGTTGAGTGACAGATCCAATATACTGATTTTAAAGAGAAAATCAGTTCTTATATGAGCAACACTGTACTCAGGGATTTGATTCAAAGATCCGGGTTATTCCTGTTCTTTAAGGAAGCGGGGAATCCAAAGGGTATTGAGACTGTCCGAGTCTACGGGTTTCCTTCCTATTTAACGAAGGGGTCACTTGAGAATGTCTTTGAGACTCAAGGAAGTTAGACTGTCCGTGTCTAAAGTTTTGTCTTTTGTACTATGCTTTGAGAAACAGTAGTAGACTCTACGATAGGACTGTTCTATGAGGATGACTAGGTTTTGTTCCTATACCTCTAGGAGGTCGTCGGGACAATTTGTACGAAGCCCAAGAGGAGGCTGGAATCTTTTAAGAAGCCGACGGGTCCTTGTACTAAGCCCAAGAGGAGGCTATCATTCCCGGAGGAAGAGATCATTATACGAAGCCTAAGAGGAGGCTGTGAATACTTCTAAGAAGCCGTAGGGTCCTTGTACTAAGCCCAAGAGGAGGCGGGGTTGCTTTTAGGAAGCCTGTGGGTCCTTGTACGATGCCCAAGAGGAGGCCGATGCTTTTAAGAAACCCGTGGGTCCCCAAACCCCGAGAAATTCAAGGCAATGCTATTCACCGAGAATAGATCAAAGTCAGGAAAGTTCGAGAATTTGGAAGAAACTCAAAGATGCCATTCACGGAGAATACATTCATCTCTGGGAGTAGAGTTTCTTGACAATTCCTAATGAGGACAGCCTGAGAGAAGACTGTGTCTGGTGATCCTATTGGGGATCTAGTTGTCTATTTCTATGACTAAACGAAACGGCGTCACTTAGTTCTAGACGTAGTTGCCGGGGAAACTCTAAATATCTATACTATTATTACACAGTCAATATGAGTTTATGAAAGAAGACTTACACCAAAACAGCCCCACAATACAATTATATATATATATATATATATATATATGAGTTTATGAAAGGAGACTTACAGTGAAACAGCCCCACAATACAGTTATATGTATATGAAAGCGGTAAATGAAAGCAATAACCACTTACTCGGTTGTAGAGCTTCCATGCTGTTTGGTTAGTTGTTCAACACAGAAAGATTGAAAACAATAGTATATTCAAAATCAAAGGAGAAAGTGCTTTGAAAAAGAAAGATTTGGGGCTTATAGCTCAAGGAGAGGCCCAGGGTTTTATTAGTGAACGCACTGTTTAAATTTGTACAGAGGGACTTATACAACTGACTGAGCCCCAAAATGGTTTTCTGTACAAAGGGATGGGTCTTACACTCTCTCAAGAGGCCCAAAAAGGTTTTAAGAAAAGGAGTGGGGCTTATAACACGAGGGTAGGCCCAGATGATTTTTCCGTTTGAAATGGCGATCGCGCCGAGGTTTTCTTTTAACGTAGAGGGACTTATACAATAAGTGAGGCCCAAAATGGTTTTGGTTAAAAGGGGGTTGAGTCTTACACTCTAATAGAGGCCCAAAGTGTTTTTGAATGGGTCTTATAGCTCAAGGAGAGGCCCAAGGTTATTTTTTTAAAAAGGCGACGATCGCGCCGTTTGTTTTTGACGATATCGAGACTTATACAATACACTGAGGCCCAAAAATGATTTGGTCAAAAAAGGATTGCGTCTTACACTTTATTAGAGGCCCATGAGTTTTGAATGGGTCTTATAGCTCAAGGAGAGGCCCAAAATTTGTTTTTCAACGGATGATGATCGCGTCAAACTTTTTGAAATACAACGGGACTTATACAATAAGTGAGGCCCAAAGTGGGTTGTATTTACAAAGGGTTGGGTCTTACACTCTATTAGAGGCCCAGGTTTATTTTAAAAAAGGCAACGATCGCACCGTTTATTTGAAAATGTACAGGGGGACTTATACAATAAGTGAGGCCCAAAAAGATTTTCTGTACAAGGGTGTTGGGTCTTACACTCTAATAGAGGCCCAAAAGTTTTAAGAAAAAGAAATGGGTCTTACTACTCGAGGGTAGGCCCAGGTTTATTTTAAAAAAGGCGACGATCGCGCCGTTTATTTGAAAATGTACAGGGGGACATATACAACGAATGAGGCCCAAAATGTTTTCTGTACAAGGGTGTTGGGTCTTACACTCTAATAGAGGCCCATGAATGTTTGAAAAAGTTTGATGAGGGTTGAATTAATCAAAAACCCTAATTTCATTTTTTAAAGAGCATTTTTCAAAGAAAAATCAAGTAAAAAAATGATAAAAAATATCAAATAAAATCATTAATCATGTTATAAATAGTGACTAAGGTTTATGAAAAAGTATTTTATCCACATGAATATTTAAAATCATTTTGGTTTTAAAAATCAAGAAAAAGAAATCATTTTAAAAGCATTTAAAACAATTTAAAACAATATTTTTGAATATATTAAAAATATATCAAATAATAATATTTTTTGTGATTTTTTGGTGGATTAAAATATTATGGAGTATGAATAACAAGTGTGTAAAACAGATTTTGAAAATGATGATTTTTGCTATGTGAAAAAAATGGGTGAGTTTTGAAGATAAACTAAGAAAAAGAGGAAAGATTTCACAACATCTCATTCGACATCTTTCATGAGTTTTCAACATCTTTTTTATCAAACTTCCAACACCCATAACTTTCTCAAATCTCAATGGTTTGAGACAAAATTTATATGCATCTAGCCCAGAATTTCACAAGGAATCCAATGGTGGTGGTAGTTTTTTCAGAACACACTCCCTCCTCAAAACCCGATAGTGGTTTTGAAAAGGACCTATAATTGCATTTTCTGTGCTACACTTTGATACAGGCATGGATTACATGGTGAATTAGCCCAAATACAACATATACAACATGTTTGAGATGTGTATGATCAGTGGACTTCAAAGCAATGCATGATTTCAAGGATTCCAAGTTGTGATGCTTACCTCTTTTTGAGCTTTTTGGAGTTTTTGTGCAATCTGTCAAGCCACTTGTTCCAAAAATGATTTGATGCTTTAGACACACTCAAATGATCCCTTAGAAGCTTTTAGGATGATTGGAATCAATTGGTACCTGGAAAAACACAAACTGTCCCTTTCTTGCAAAAGGGGTTAAAAGTGACCAAAATAGCAACTCTCTCAAATGGTGTTCCAGATGTTGGGAACCATTTGGGACAGTTCAAGGATGATATTTGGAGTGTGTTTGAGGTTTTATCTGGTTTGGAAAGTGACTGAATCAAGACATGGCTTGAAAAATGCAAAAAAGTGCCATTTTGAGGTTTTGAGAAGTGACTTTGTGATTTCGTGATTACAGGTCACTTGTGATAGTTTGCACAGCTTACATATGATATATATGAGGTGTGTGTGTGATTAGTTTGGGTGGAATTGCTCTCTAGCTCGAAAACTCAGAATTACTTGCTTTGGAAGGCAAATTTGAGGTGAAAGAAGAGATTTTGAGGAAAGCATCTGTTTGATGGCTTTGGTGTACTAAAACTGAGCACAAATGAGCTATATTTATAGTAGAGCAAGTTTGTTTTCGCAGCAACAGTGAATGGCAACTGCAGCAGAGGTTTGGCCAATGTTGTCCAATGAAAATCAAAGTCTCCTCTAGCCATTGACTAGAGGTTAGGGCACAGAGCTTTGGTTCCCTACTTGTTGGAGGAATGTTGACTGACTTTAGTTGCAAATGTGTCAGTCCATGCCACCTCTAAGCATCTATTAAATGCTCCAATCCAAAATTGGAGTCTTGTCCCTCTTTTAGGGATTTTTAGGAATAGCATGCTACTTCTTGTTCCAAGGACTTTGGAGGCTTGGCTCAATGATTGTCCCCTTTAGATTTGATCCTCAGAGGTGTCCAAAGTGATGACAAGGCTTGGAAATTCGTGTGGCACAAGAAATGTGCAAATCTGTCCCATGAAATATTCAGCTGCAGCAAGCCGTTTTGTAAAATTCATAACTCCCTGCTCGAGTATGTTACAAGGACGTTCTACACCTTTCTGGAAAGCTGAGACAACGTACTTCAACTTTGATGTTCAAGGTTTGGCTTGAATCAACTTGGATCATGGAGAAAAACATCCTTGAAGTTGGGGCATTCTTGCTGAAAAAATATTAATGATGTCCCATGAAATGTTGAACATTGGACATTAAGAATTCCCAAGTTTGATCGCTTATATCTTTCAATCCTTATGATATTTTGAGTTGATTCCTTCGATAATGTTGAAGTATCAAATACCCTCTTTAAAAGTAGCTCTTACTCAAAATCAATGGATGCTTGGATCAATAGTTACAACCTTGAAAAGTTGTGCACTTGAACATGATTTTAACTTAGAAAAAATTTCTAAGTTTCTTTCAATTTGATCAATTTTGCAATTTTGCATGATTTCTTAATTTAAATTTGATCAAATTAAATCATCCATCATATTTTCCTGAGTAATGGCTTGTGAAGCTCATAGTTGACCAAAAAGTCAAACTTTGACTTTTTGCGTCAGTTGACTTTGTATTAGATGAACTTGAGGCTTGATCCACCTGGAATTTTGCACTCTTGTGCTTAATTCTTAATGTGGGAGTCCTCTTGATCCTTTGTGGATGTTTAAGAGGTTAGACAAGTTGAAGATCATGTCATTTCTTGATTGATCATTTGTCTAAAGGCTCTGAGAGGGCTTAAAACCCTAATTTTGATTGTAGTGGATGCTCAACAATTCCTTGAGGAGATTGATGAGGCAAAGAGGTACATCCATATTGTGATGATGATTTGCACAATGATGGGAAATCTTAGTGGTCAAAATTTGGGGTATGACACAGCTTTATCAACCTCATACTGTGGAAGAATTTTCTACTTCACAATGACTTGGTGATCTTAACTACATCATTGTGATCTTTCAAAACCTTCATCAGTTTGGCTTTTCCACTTTCAATTTTCTTCTTGACGAAATGCAACCGAACATCAATGTGTTTTGTTCTCTCATGATAGGCTGAATTCTTCAACAAATGTATGGCATTTTGAATATCACATTTAACAATGATAACTCGACCTTGAAGTTTCAGTTCCGTAACAAATATTTGAAGGCACAATGCTTTTTCACAGCTTTAGTGAGGGTAATATATCAAACTTAAGTGGTTGATAAAGGAACAGCCTTCTGAAGAGAAGCTTTCTAACCGATTGTTGTGCCAAAGATTGTGAAAACATATCCAGAAAGCTATGTTCTAGTATCCAAACATCCTGCATAGTCAGAGTCCTCAAATCCTTTGACTTCGGCTTTGCCATCACTCATGGTTCCACCATAAACTAGGACCGTCTTAGGGATCCTTTTATGTATCTCAGAATCCACTTTTAAAGCTTTCCAGTGTGCCTTCGCAGGATTGGACATATACTTGCTTACAAGGCTCACTCTGTATGCTATGTCTAGCCTCGTACGGACAATAACATACATTAAAGAAGCAATTTTACTAGCATATGGAATATTATTCATATAGAATATTTCGACTTCAGTACTAGGACTTTGAGTCGTACGCAACTTGAATTGAGGATTTTTTGATGTTACAACATGCTTTGAATTCGGCATACCAAATTTGTCGAGAATCTTCTTCAGGTATGTCTCTTGAGTTAAGTGTCGCTACACGAAAAATACAGAGTCACCACTGAACTTTATTTATTCTGAAGAAAGGGAAAATATCAATAAAACCCCCTAAAGGTGTAGAAAATAGTCTCGCAACCAAATTCGGGTTCGAAAGTCAGTTATGCAAGGGGAAGGTATTAGCACCCCTCACATCCGTCGTACTCGACGGGAACCATCTTGTTTGTTTATGCGCGAATGGGTGTCGTTTATCTAAAGGTTACTTACTAAAGCAGAAATTGAGGGATTTTAAATTAGTGTGCTCGTTAAGGATTGGGGCCCTCGTGCATACGTATCTCCATTGTGAAATGAGGAATCAGAGGTTTCGTAGTTCGGAGAACTATGGATGAAAGAAAGAAGGTTGTGAAGGAAGGTAGTTTGCCAAGGATTGGGGCCCTTGTGCCTATGTATCTTCATTTGGAAGAAAATGAAGAATTAGAGCGTTTGTAGTTCGTGGAACTAGATGATTGTGGATTTGTTGTTTTTTAGTAGGCGATGTTAACGTTCAGGTATTTACCAAGTAGGAGCATCCTTCGAGACGAAAACGACGAAAAACATAGAAAAAACCAAAGATCTTCACTCATGGTGTTCACCATGGCATTCTCCAGGGCATTCGCCGTGACATGGCAGCCATAGGCGCCACCAAAAGACAAGAAAAAGTAAACAACCAAGATTTTACACTCATGGTGTTCGCCATGGACCTAAAAACCCATGTTCTCCAACTTTTGTACTCATGGCGTTCACCATGAGCCACAACATTCCCCATGGACATTAGAACCCCAAAAATTCTCCCACTAACAACACTAATTTGAAGGCTTCTCCCACTTTCTCCATTACTCATATCTGGGGCAGTTAGTAATTGAAATTCCTCCTATAAATAGTGTAAGTTCTGTGGTTTTTGGATTGACAATATTTTGGTAAAACATGTTGTAAGCAAGATGTTAAGCCAGGTGTTCTACTATGAGAGTCAGACGTCATGTTCAGCACGATATGTGCCAGGACATGTTATACCAGAAAGTTAGGGCATGATTGTTTTTGTATTTTAAGTGTGTTTCAATTCACACGTTATTGTTATCCAAGGGAGGATATTTTGGGAACGTCTGTTTTAACAGATTTGATTGTATTTCTTAAAAAAATATTGTTGAGCCTTTTTAGGAAACTTTATGGTATTTTTCCTATTATCGTGCAGGATATTATTCAGTTGATTTAATGCGGATTCTTAGCGATTTACGTTTTATTTTTGAGAGCCCAAGCCCATGCATCATTGATGCTTATTTAAAGGGATTTCTAAACCTAAAGGAAGGGTGGAATTTGAAGAATAAAGATTGGTCATACATTGAAGTCTCTTTAGGGTTTAATGTGTTTTCTTTGTATGTCACTCTTGTATCAGGTTTGATGCATTGAGTTGACTGATTGTTCATTGTTAATTGTTCACTCTAAAGCTTTTAAGCAAAAGTGTATTATTCTTAGTTAAAGCTTTTAAGCAAAACTAAGTATTGTACTTGGAAGGGTTGGTAATTCTATTTTGGGTTGTTAATTGAATTGTCATTGGTTTGTGACTGATAGGAAGTGAGAGGGGGATCTCATATCTAGAGGGTGTCTAGGTAGAAGTTGCACAAGGTAGTGATTAGGTGATAAGTTGAAAATAGGGGGGTTTAGCTTTGAACTAATATTGTCATAGTGAATTTCCTTCCTGGCTTGGTAGCCCCCAGATGTAGGTGAGTTGCACCGAACAGGGTTAACAACTACTGCTGTTATTTTATCTTTATGTCATCTAAGTTTCTGAAAATTTACTTGTGTAATTAAACTGTCTTGATCCTATTGTTGTGACATCTGTCTCGATATTTGGTATATGCGTGCCAGAATTTCAATTGGCATCAGAGTAGGTCACCCTGTTTTGTTTTTGGGTGAGCTCTAGGGGTTTTTGTTATTTTCCTGACACTATTGACAAGGAAGGAGGAGGAAATGTGAATAGACCACCTATCTTGGATGGAACCAAGAATAACTATTGGAAAACACGCATGATAGCTTTCTTAAAAACCATGGATAACAAAACTTGGAAAGTTGTCATCAAGGGCTGGGAACATCCTATGGTTAAAGATAAAGATGGTAAGGAATCTTTGAAACCAAAAGAGGAGTGGACCAAGGAAGAAGATGAGACTGCTCTTGAAAACTCCAAAGCCTTGAATGCTTTATTCAATGGAGTTGACAAGAACCTGTTTAGGTTGATCATCACCTGTACTGTGGCTGAGGATGCTCGAGAAATTCTCAAGACAACTCATGAAGGCACTTCTAAGGTAAAGATGTCTAAACTTCAGCTGCTCACTACCAAATTTGAAAATCTAAAGATGAGGGAAGATGAAAGTATTCATGACTTTCACATGAATGTTCTTGAAATAGCTGATGCCTTTAGTGCCTTGGGAGAAAATATATCAGAAGAAAAGCTGGTTAGGAATATTCTTAGGTCTCTCCCTAAGAAATTTGACATGAAGGTCACATCCATTGAAGAAGCCCAAAACATCAGCAGTATGAGAGTTGATGAGCAATTGGGGTTACTTCAAACTTTTGAATTGACCATGAATGATAAAATTGAAAAGAAGAACAAAAACATCGCTTTTGTATCCAATGCTGAAGATAAAGAGGGTCAAGCTAACATGGATATTGATGACGGAGTGTCAAATACCATTATTCTACTTGGGAAGCAATTCAATAGAATTCTGAAGAGAATGGGCAGAAAGGGAAGACCAGGTGTCAAGGACATCACATCTGACATCAAGAATAACTATGATTCACAAAAGAATACTAGAACTGAAGAGAAGTCAGATCAAATTAAAGGGATTCGGTGTTATGCGTGTGAAGGTTTTGGTCACATTAGGCTAGAATATCCCAACTATCTCAAGAAATAGAAAAAAGGGCTTAACTGTATCTTGGTCTGATGACGATGAGTCAGAAGATGAATCCAACATAGAGACTGTCAAACCTGTTACTTCTCTCTCTGGAAGATGGGCAGATGAAGTAGAATCTTGTGATAAAAATGCCCTCTATGGAGATTTGGATGTGTCCTACAAGGAAACTTGTGACAGATGTGAAGATTGACTTAAGACAGAGGCAAACCAGAGAAAGGTCAAAGCTAAATTGGAAAATGAGAAGAAGGAACTCTTATGTACTATTTCTCAGCTTAAAAATGAGGTAACTCTCTTAAATTCCAAGCTTTATGACATGATAGATTCCTTGAGTAGGATGAAAAATAGGGCTAAAATAATAAAAGATACTGGAGATGCAGAAGTTCATTATCAACCTGATAATAAACAAAGAAGTGTGTCTAAAGAAAAGTTTTTTCCTTCTGAAAGGAAGAAGATGGTCACAATGACTAACCACATGTTCCAACATTCTAGTAGACATAATGAACCTCCAAATAATTACCAATCTTGCTGGAGATGTCATTACTATTGAGAGTATGGTCATATAAAGCCTTTCTATTATAAATTGTATGGAAATAAAAAAATTCCAGCTCATACCAATGTTAATCAAGTAAGCAAAAAGAGAAGATCTAAAGAGAAGGACGTGAACCTAATAAATTAGACTTCCTTGAGGACCTCAACTAGAGTAAACTGATACTTTAACAGTGGATGCTCTAGACATATGACAGGGGTTCAGAAGCTATTGGTAGATATCAAGCCTCATCCCACAGGTTCTGTCAAATTCGGTGATGGGTTTAAAGTTGAAACCAAAGAAGTTGGAAAGCTGGTGTGTGTTGAATCACCTAGTTTAGAAGATGTTCTCTTTGTAAAAGGACTAACTGTTAATCTCATCAGCATTAGTTAGTTGTGTGATCAAGGATCATTAGTTAATTTCTCAAAGACAGAATGCCTTGTTAAAAACGATAAAAATGTTGTTCTGATGAAAGGTATAACGTCTAAAGACAACTGTTATCTGTGGGAACCTCAAATAACTGCTTACTCTTCCACATGTTCTGTAACAAATAAGGAGGAAGTAAGGCTATGGCACCAGAAACTTGGACACCTCCATCTCAGCAGAATGAGGGAAATCATATCTTAAAGAGCCATTAGAGGAATACCAGAACTCAAGGTCAAAGATGGGAAATTCTGTGGTGAGTGTAAGGTTAGGAAGCAATCCATGATGTCATCTCCAATGTTACAACATCAGACTACTTCCAAGGTAGTGGAACTTCTTTACATGGACTAAATGGGACTAATGCAGGTAGACAACTTGGATGGAAAGAAATATGTCTATATAGTTATTGATGATTTTTCAGGGTTTACATGGGTGAACTTTCTTAAAGAAAAATCTGACACTTTTGAAGCCTTTAAAGATTTATGTCAAAATATTCAAAAGGCACAAAATAGTATGATTGTCAAGGTTAGAAGCTATAATGAAAAGGGGTTTGAGAATGCAAAATTCCATGAATTTCGTGCTTCTAAAAACATCAGTTATATTTTTCTTCTTTTAATTCTTCTCAGCAAGATGGAACTATTGAGCAAAAGACAATGGCTACTCAAAAATCAGCTAGAGTCGTGCTTCATACTAAGCGAATGTCGTATCACTTTTGGGCTGAAGGTATAAATACTACAAGTTATATTCATAATAGGGTCACCTTGAGGGCATGCTTTTCAGTTACTCTCTATGAGCTATGGAAAGGAAAAAGATCTACAGTCAAATATTTTCATATTTTTGGAAGCAAATGCTATATCCTGGGTGACAAAGACCAAAAAGGTAAGATGGATCCCAGAAGAGATGAAGGGATATTTCTGGGTTATTCTTCAAACAACAGAGCTTATAGAATCTTTAACTCCAAAACTGGAATGACAATGGAATCTATCAGTGTGGTGATTGATGATTCAGTTACAAAAAAAGGGATGGATGTTGAGGATAATGTTGGAACATCCTCTGTGCAGACTAGTGAGGCAGGAAAAAAGGAAAGATGTAATTTCACTACAGGTCTTTCTATTAGAGTTTATATAGAACAATCCAAGGAAATCATTGGAAGATACCCTAATGAAAGGGACATAACTGAATCTACAATGGTAATATCAAACTCATGTCTTGTCTCCAAACTTGAATCTAGGATGAGTCCTATTGTTCAAGAGAAGAAGATCTTGAATTGAATCATTGGAACATGGGATTGTGGTATGCATTACTCTTACAACACAAATGATATGCTGAAAGAACTATGCAAGTTATAATGGGTTAGTGATATGTATGGTTGTTTATCTCCAACAAATAGTCAGAGTGCCTGCATCAATAAGAAGTATGTATGTGTTTCTTGGTGGAATGTTATAGATGAAGGAGGTGAAACCAGATGAGTTTGCCTTCAACTAGTGTGGATAAGACAGATGTTGAAGAAACATAATGACAAGGCTGATGTTCTGACATTACATTGTAAGGATCTAAATGTTATCAGATATTTCATTCAACATGGTTGGAACAAGAACCCTGACATGTATAATCAACTAATCAGGAATCTTAATGAAGGAAAAGTTGTTATTTTGGAGCATGTGGACACTAAGGATCAGCTGACTATTATGTTTACTAAAGCCTTATATGCAAATGTACTTGAGAGCATAAGGTGTGAGGTAAGAACTGGCACTATTGAGGAGTTGTAGCAATTACAGATATGGAGGAATGCAACAAACACTACATCTTTCCTCTATTTTATGATGCTTGGTAGGCCTAAGCAAGTTACTGTGCAAGGTGAAAAGATTGGTGTGAAGCAGACAGGTTCTAAGGATGTGGCTAGGAGATCTATAATCACTCTTTCTGAAACACGTGGCAACAAAAAGGAATGCAAAAAGGATATTTGACAGGGGAAAGAGGTGGAAGATCATCTAAAAATGATATGAATGTATGTTTCCATCTTTGTGCTTCCATTTATGTTTGTTTATGTCATACCCCAAATTTTGACCACAAGATTTCCCATTATTGTAGAAATTATCACCACAATATGGATGTACCTTCATGCCTCATCAACCCTCTTAAAGATTGTTAAGCATTTACCTCAATCAAGAATTAGGGTTTTGGACCCTCTTAGATTACTCAGACAAAGGATCAATCAAGAATTGACATGATATTTGTCATACCCCAAATTTTGACCACTAAGATGTCCCATCATTGTACAAATCATCATCACAATATGGAGGAACCATCATACTTCATCAGTCTCCCCAAAGATGGGTGAGCATCCACTACAATCAAAATTTAGGGTTTCAAGCCCTCTCTGAGTGCTTAGACAAAGGATCAATCAAGGAATGACATGATCTTCAACTTGTCTAACCTCTCAAACATACACAAAGGATCAAAAAGGACTCCCACTTCAAGGATTAAGAACAAGGCTGCTCCCTTCTAGGTGGATCAAGTCTCCAGATCGACAGTGTCACCAAATTAGGGTTTTGGTCGACCAGGGCTTCCAGATGGAAATTTTTCATCTGGACACAAGCCAATGATCCAAAACATAACCTAATATACTCCATGGAACCTCATGGACCCAATCATCAAGTCAATTTTTCCTTAGGGGATGCATTCATCAAAAATCAGGAATTAGGGTTTCTTGACCTAATTCACCCCTAAGTTGACTTTTGGGACAAACCATGAGCCAAGACCTCAAGAGATGGTTTGAGGGTCTCTAATGAACTACATTGATCCATTTGGAACAATGGATTAATCTAAGAAGCTTGAGCAACAAGTCTCAATTTCATCTGCACCACAATTAGGGTTTTAAGGAAAAAGTCAACCGTAACTTTGACTTTTGACCAGGACATGCTCCCAAGCCCTAAGACATGATTCAATATGCCCTATGACACCCATGGAACATGTCCATCAAGTTTGATTTAGGTCAAGGACATGATTTCATGAAGAATGACACAGTTTGGAATTCATCTGATAAAAAGTCAACTGTGCACAAAAGTCAACTTTGACTTTTTGAGATTTTTCACCAAAATGGATTTTTAACCCTAAAATGATGTTAATGTATGATTTGAATCATCATTCATCAAGAAAAATCAAGAAAAGTTTGATAACTTGTAAAAGGGGTAACCATAAAAACTTAGAAAATTTTCTAAGTTAAAAATAAAGTGATAAGGGTACCAACTTTGGAGGATCATAACTCCTAAACCACAAAGCCATTTTTCCTCATCCAAAGATGGATTTGTAGCCCTCATTACCCTCTACAAAAACTTCAACTAGACCTAAGTCCAATTCATTAAGGATTTTGAGTTATGGAGTGATCAAAGTGGCTGAAAAGTGAAAATATCACTTTTTCCAACACTTAGTGAAATTTTCACTAAGTTCAAATCTGTCTTCACTTTTTGCCAAATGTAGGGGGATTTTTCACTTGGATTCAAAAGAGATCAAAACCAGACATGTTCAAACAGTTGTTGTATCATGTAAGGGCTTTCCAAAATGGTCAAGAGCATTACCAAATTCAACTTACACCATGAGATATGACATTGGCAAGTTGCCTTGCTGAAATCTGCCAAGGCAAGTCAGAATTTGCAATTTTGCTCGATTTTCCAAAATCAGCCAAATTCAAATGCTCCTATCCAGTTAGACACATCTGAGGATTGAATCTAAAGGGGACAATCACTGAGCCAAGCCTCCAAAGTCCACGGAACAAGAAATAGCATGTTGAACCTAGAATGGCCAAAATAGGGACAAGACTCCAAATTTGGATTGAAGCATTCAATGGAAGCATCAAGGTGGCATGGACTGAGCCATTCTCATCTGAAATCAGTCAAGACTTATCCAAGACCAAGGGAACCACAGCCCTGTGCCCTAACCTCTAGTCAATGGCTAGAGGAGACTTGCATTTCCATTGGCCAACATTGAACAAACACCTGCTGCAGTTGCCATTCACTGTGGATCCCAAAACAAACTTGCCCTACTATAAATAGAGCTCAATTGTGTTCAGTTTGAGTACACCAAAGCCATCAAACAGATGCTTTCCTCAAAATCTCTTCTTTCACCTCAAACTTGCCTTCCAAAGCAAGTAATTCTGAGTTTTTGAGCTAGAGAGCAATTCCACCCAAACAAATCACACAAACACCTCATATATATCATATGTAAGCTGTGAAAACCATCAAAAGTGACCTGTAATCACAACATCACAAAGTCACCTCTCAAAACCTCAAAATAGCACTTTTTGCATTTTTCAAGCCATGTCTTGATTCAGTCACTTTCCAAACCAGATAAAACCTCAAACATACTCCAAATATCATCCTTGAACTGTCCCAAATGGTTCCCACCATCTGGAACACCATTTGAGGGAGTTGCTATTTTGGTCACTTTTAACCCCTTTTGCAAGAAAGGGACAATTTGTGTTTTTGCAGGTACCAGCTGATTTCAATCATCCTAAAAGCATCCAAGGGATCATTTGAGGTGGTTCAAAGCATAAAATCATATCTGGAGCAAGAGGGTTGGCAGATTGCAGAGAAACCTCCAAAATCTCAAAGAAGGGTAAGCCTCTCAACTTGCACTCACCAAAACATGTGTGCATTTGAAGTCCATTGATCATAACCATCTCATACATGTCATATATGTTGTGTTTGAGTTAATTCACCATGTAATCCATGCTTGTACCAAGTTGTAGCATAGAAAATGCATTTATAGATCATTTTCAAAACCACTATCGGGTTTTGAGGAGAGTGTGATCTGAAAAAACTACCACCACCATTGGATTCCTTATGAAATTCTGGCCTAGATGCATATAAATTTTGTCTCAAACCATTAAGAATTGAGAAAGTTATTACCTTCACGTTTTTTAGCCAAAACTTGCCTTGGGCAAGCCAAAACCAAGGCATGACTTGTGTATTTGTTGGTTTGTTTCAAACAATGGATGTATCACCACCCCAGTGGTAAGGCGCGCGCCTTGTATGCTTGAGGTCGTGGGTTCAAACCCCACCTATGCCATTTTGTGATTTTTCACATTTTTGCTATTTTTCCAACTATTTTCATGTTTTGTTAATTAGTTGGAAAATTAATAACTCTTTCAATTTTAATTATTTTTTATTGGTTCTTTTTGCAAAAAATCACAAAAATGTTGAAATATTTTATTCCACAAAGAAATTAAGTTTGTATTATTTATTTAATATAATTAGTATTTTTGTGAATAAATTCATTTTTATTTGTTTTTAAGCATTTTAAAATGAATATTCATCTTGAAAAATCAAGACCAAATGAGTTTTAATATCTCTTGTGATTTATACCTCATTTTTTTAAACCTTAAACAAAAATCACAAGTGGTTTATTCAAACCTATTTGGAATTTTTCATTGATTTTCTTTAAATATTTACTTTTAAAGAATAAAATTAGGGTTTCTTTGATTTTCACTCAAAACAAATCATTGTCAAACACTCATGGGCCTCTAATAGAGTGTAAGACCCAATCCTTTTTTTGACCAAATCATTTTTGGGCCTCAGTGTATTGTATAAGTCTCGATACTGTCAAAAACAAACGGCGCGATCGTCGCCTTTTGAAAAATAACCTTTTGGGCCTCTCCTCGAGCTATAAGACCCATTCAAAATTTTCTGGGCCTCTATTAGAGTGTAAGACCCAATCCCCTTTTAACCAAAATATTTTTGGGCCTCACTTATTGTATAAGTCCCTCTGCGTTAAAAGAAAATCCCGGCGCGATCGCCATTTTTAACGAAAAATCAACTGGGCCTACCCTCGTGTTATAAGCCTCAATCTTTTTCTTTAAACCTCTTGGGCCTCTTGAGAGAGTGTAATACCCATCCCGTTGTACATAAAACCTTTTTGGGCCACAGTCACTTGTATAAGTCCCCCTATACAAATTCAAACAGTGCGCTCACTGATAAAACCCTGGGCCTCTCCTTGAGCTGTAAGCCCCAAATCTTTCTTTTTTCAAAGCACTTTCTCCTTTGATTTTGAATATACTATTGTTTTCAATCTTTCTTTGTTGAACAACTAACCAAACAGCATGGAAGCTCTACAACCGAGTAAGTGTTTATTGCTTTCATTTACTGCTTTCATATACATATAAACTGTATTGTGGGGCTGTTTCACTGTAAGTTTTCTTTCATAAACTCATATCAACTGTGTAATAATAGTATCGATATTTAGAGTTTCCCCGGCAACTACGTCTAGCACTAGGTAAAGTCGTTTCAATCACTCTTAGAAATAGTCTAAACTAGATCCCCATAGGATTACCAGACACAGTCTTCCCTCCTCTTGGGGTTAAACAATATGGAGACATGAAAGGCAACATTCTCTGTGAACCCTTTCATAGACTGTCACTTGTAGAAGTTGTCAAAGAAACTCTATTCCCCAGAGATTATCTCTTCTCCATGAATTGCATCTCTTGAGTTTCTTCCAAATTCTCGGACTTTCCTGACTTTGATCTATTCTTGGTGAATAGCATTGCCTTGAACTTCTCGGGGTTTAGGGACCCACAGGCTTCCTAAAAGTACTTGTCAAGAAACTCTATTCCCCAGAGATGATCTCTTCTCCGTGAATTGCATCTCTTGAGTTTCTTCCAAACTCTCGAACTTTCCTGACTTGATCTATTCCTCGTGAATAGCTTCCCTAGAAGTTCTCGGGGTTTGGGGATCCACGGGCTTCTTAAAAGCATCGGCCTCCTCTTGGGCATCGTACAAGGACCCACAGGCTTCCTAAAAGCAACCCCGCCTCCTCTTGGGCTTAGTACAAGGACCCTACAGCTTCTTAGAAGTATTCAAAGCCTCCTCTTAGGCTTCGTATAATGATCTCTTCCTCCGGGAATGATAGCCTTCTCTTGGGCTTAGTACAAGGACCGATCGGCTTCTTAAAAGTTTCCAGCCTCCTCTTGGGCTTCGTACAAATTGTCCCGATGACCTCCTAGAGGTATAGGACCAGAACCTAGTCATCTTCATAGAACAATCCTTTCAAAGAGTCTACTACTGTTTCTCAAAGCACAGTACAAAGGATGACACTCTAGACTTGGACAGTCTAATTTCCTTGAGTCTCAAAGACATTCTCAAGTGACCCCTTCGTTAAATAGGAAGGAAACCCGTAGACTTGGACAGTCTCAATACCCTTCAGATTTCCCGCTTGCTTAAAGAACATGAATAACCTGGATCTTTGAATCAAATCCATGAGTACAGTGTTGCTCATATAAGAACTGATTTTCTCTTTAAAATCAGTATACTGGACCTGTCACTTAACTGAAACAGTAACCACAGCCTCCTCTTGGTCTTTGTATAATGATTCTCCCCAGCGGAGTCAAACAACGTTTAGCCTCTCTCTCGGGCTTTGTACGAGACACATAAGAGGCTCCCTCGTTGATTCAATCACCCCTTTCGCCTCCATCTCGGGCTTTATACGAGATACAAAAAGGTTATTATTGAGCTGAACAAACAATAGCCTTCATCTCGGGCTTTGTACGAGATACCAAAAGACTCCATCGTCGGGTCAAAACCTTTTAGCCTCTCTCTCGGGCTTTGTACGAGACACATATTAGCCTCCTCTTAGGCTTTGTATAAGAAAACCACTGGTTGATCCAATCAACCTTTTAGCATCAAAGTTGTTCCTCGCTCACAGTACACAAACATCAACAACTCCTTTCCCCTTCATCTAATCGCTGTAAGCAGCAAGCCTCTGGATCATCTACATCTATGCCACTGTCCCTCTTTTAGCATGAGAAATTCCTAAGGAAAGATAGCATTGCTCTACACTGAGTTAAAGTCTTCTCCTTCAGGTTAAAATCCCCTTTAAAGGAAATTATGGCATTGCCGGATTCACAAATCCCGGTTAAAGTAATTCTCCTTTATAACCAGTCACCAACAGTTGTGACAGACAAACCCCTCTTTAGAGATGACAAATTCTCTCTAAAGTCAACACCCTTCTCGCTTCATATCTTGGGCTTTGAACAAGATACAAACAGCCTTTTCAGCTTCACATCTTGGGCTTTGAACAAGATACAAATCACCTTTCGCTTCACGTCTTGGGCTTTGAACAAGACACCAAAAACACCATTTCCTCCCATAGAATAGGAGGAACTACGAACGCTCTGATTTCCCTGTTTCGGTAAATGGGAATACGTAGGCATAAGATTGAAAGAAAAATCTTAGCGAGCACAACCAACAAAAAAAAAAACAAATCTCATATCTCCATCAATCAAAAGCAATAATTCAAAAACATCAGTCCTAACATCCTAATCCTTGTTCCCCGCCAGAAACCTTCTGTCTAGATAAAAAGAAAGAAAACAGTATTGGCGAAAATACAAATAACCAGTACAAAGGCCCCCCCACATTGATAGCATCCGTAACCTAACAGACCGCTGTTTAAATTCAGTATGCAAGCAGGGTTAATTGGAGACATCTATTTCCCTTCCTTATTCAGCTCACAATAGGATAAAAAATGAATCGACCTGTAGTTTAAGCTCAACCGCAGAGAGGGACCAGCGCTTAAGAACCGCGTCCAAAATCGCTCGCTACAGAAAAAATGGCGCCCGCCGTGGGGCCCGTTCAATGTTAGATCTAGGCACGGTCTTTCTTTTCACCTCTTGTGTGAATACCACAGATTGGGGCTTCCGTCGGGGAACCCATTTTCTGTCAGGAACTTAGGATCCTTAGCTTTAAAGGTCTAGGATGTTTAGGACAAATATATATACTGCTTTTCCTAATTGCTATACGTGTTTATTTTTCTGCTGATGGGAATGCGTGTGATGCCGCATGTGGAAAGATTGAGTATACACTTAAGATAAGTGATGACGACGAGGTCGACCATCAACCTCAGTGGAGGCTGACCAATGCAACCCATTCTCTCACCTAGACAATGGGCCGATTGTTAAGTCTGAGAAGCTGAGGAGCCAAACCCTTTCGTAGTGTGGAAACTATCGGGAATAGTTGTTACGCGATACTACCCTCATTTGAGGCTGGTGATCTATTCTCGGTGAATGGAACTTACTCTAAGATTGCTCTACAACTCGCTGGCGATCCGCTTGTTGTTTTGCTTTCCTGGGAGGAGCTGATGATAATGAGTACAGGTACAAAAATAACCCTAGTATAAACCTTTGGGGATGGGTAGAGCCTTGACTTCATGACAACGACCCTTTGACCCCATGTTTTTTCTATGTTTTTGTGTGCTGCATTCATGCATTCATTTAAAAAACATTAAAACATTCAAAAAATTTCTCTTCTAGTCTCTCTGTTTTTCAAATTAAACTAAGACTGTGATTGCAAATATCAGAGAAAAGGATTGCACTAATGGATTTCGGTAGAAGGAGAACTCATAGTTACACCTTCAAGGTTCCAAAACTAGAGGATTTGAGAAGGTTAGCGAGGATGATCACTAACCCAGAGGCTTTCAGAGCCAAGCACGGAGGTTTGCTACCACTGTTAAGAGTCCATGTGATTGAGGGAATCATGGATGCTCTCATTCAGTTTTATGATCCGGTTTATCACTGTTTCACATTCCCAGATTACCAGCTCGCACCAACGCTGGAGGAGTATTCTTACCTGATCGATCTACACATTACCGATCGAGCTCCATTTTCTGGACTGGAAGAAATTCCAAAGAATCAAACCATTGCAAGAGCAATTCATTTGGACGAGTCTGAAGTTAGGACTCACCTAACTACTAAGGGTGGCATCCAAGGTTTGCCAACCCAGTTCTTGGCAAAGAAAGCCCTATATTTTGCCAGTATATGAAACATAACTGCTTTTGAAAGCATCTTTGTCTTGCTCACCTACGGGTTATTTTTGTTTCCCAACATCAATAACTTTGTAGATATCAACTCCATTAAGGTTTTTCTCTTTGGAAACCCTGTGCCGACTTTGCTCGCAGATGCGTATCATTCTGTACACTTGGGGAATTTGTACAGTGGAGGGGAGATCACGTGCTGTGTACCTCTGCTTTACAAATGGTTTATCTCTCACTTGCCCAAGTCTGCTGCTTTTTGGGATTGCAAGAGTGCCTTATGTTGGTCGCAAAAGATCATGTCTCTTACCAACTCTGATATAGATTGGTGTAATAGGATCTATGATGGGATCAGGATCATTGACCGTTGTGGAAACTTCCCCAACGTACCCCTCATAGGAACTAAAGGAGGAATCAACTATCATCCGGTATTGGTTCGCCGTCAATTTGGATACCCGATGAGACACATCCCACTGGGTGTTCATCTGGAAGGTCTTTTCTTCAAGGAAGGAGAAAACGACAGAGCACTAAAGATGGAAATAGTGCACGCTTGGAAGCATGTTCATAAGAAAGGACGTGAGTCTCTAGGAAAACCGGACTGTGTCTCGGTGGAGCCTTATCTCCATTGGGTACAAACTAGAGCTCTCAAGCTAAAAATGCCTTATCCTCGTTACGGAATTCTTTCGCCAAAGGAATCTGTCATGTACTTCATGACAGAAACTGAAAAGCTTCAGGTTACTCTCAACAGAGTTCAAAAGGAGAGAAGGTCTTGGAAGAACAAGTACCGTACCCTCGATGTAGAGTGCATCAAAATACAACAATTACTGAAAGAGAAAGACGCTCTGATTGAGATTTTGGAGCAACATGCTGTAGATAATCAGGATAACCAAAGGAATTTGCTCACTCCTTTCACTTGGCAAAGGAATGACAACCCGACAACGGCTCCAGGGCCCCGGTCAAAGAAAAGGAAGATACCAGAATCAGCACCCGAGTTCTCCTCAGAGAGGACTCTGGGCCCATTAGCTTAAGCTTCTGTTTCTGCACCTTGTAATCTACTGTATTTCCATTTCTGTAATCCTTTGAATTCAATAAAAAAGGGGTTTCCCCACTGTTTGATATTTGCAATCTAATTGTCGAAGTTTATTTTGATTAAACCAAAAACAATTAATATAATCATTGCATTCATCATTCTCACGTCGCGTATTCTTCTTCCCTACGAATCTCATGTTTGTGTCTCGATTCTAGAGTCAAACTGTCTCATTCGTATAATACTCGGGCCAATCGTCAGAAAAAGATGGATGATCTTGAGGAAGAAAACAGAGAGTTGTAAGAAGAGATCGACGCTCTGAGAGAAGATATGAGAAAGCTTCGTAATGACATGCAAGCCATGGCAGAAGCTCAGCTACAAAGAACTGTGATCTCAGAGATCACCTCAACGCCCGTAGTGGAGAAGTATGATCCTATGTATCAGATGCCAAAAGATCGTCCTTGGGGCATGCCTGTTAACTATATCCCGGAAGGATATGTTCCGCCGATCACTGAAGATCAGGGAATCACAACAGAAGCCGCTGGGCCTGAAGGTTACAAACTTCGGGAAAGCGAAGGTGCCAGGGGCATACTGAAGACTCCTGAAGGTTACAAACTTCGGGAGACGCCAAGACTCACTACCGTAGTTACGGTACCACCCCCTGTGGTGCACACTGTCCCAGAAGGACAGATTCCACAAACACCTTCTGATAAAAAGGAACCTTTGTTTGACAGAATGGATGAATTCCAGGAACAGTTCTTGGAAATACAGAAAGAACTGCAAGCCATTCGCGGTCAGGATCTATTTGGAAAAGACGCCGCAGACCTCTGCTTGGTCCCCAATGTGAAAGTCCCGCACAAGTTCCAAGTGCCCGACTTTGAAAAATACAAGGGTAACTCTTGCCCTCAGAGCCATCTGGTGATGTACGCTCGGCGAATGTCAGCTCAGACGGAGAATTAGGACCTACTGATTCACTACTTTCAGGATAGTTTAACCGGTGCCGCCTTAAAATGGTACATGGGTTTAAACCGTACTACGATCAGTACATTCAGAGATCTTGGCACTGCCTTCATCCAACAATACAAATACAATTTGGACATGGCACCCGACAGAGATCAACTCAGATCAATGTCGTAAAATGACAAGGAAACCTTTAAGGAGTATGCTCAAAGGTGGCGGGAAATTGCCGCTCAAATTTGTCCACCTCTTGAGGAAAAAAAGATGACAAAGATCTTCTTAAAAACCTTAAGTTTATTTTACTATGACCGAATGGTTGCCAGTGCGCCCAGTGATTTCACCGAAATGGTCGGCATGGGCGTACGTCTTGAAGAAGCCGTCCGAGAAGGACGTTTGATAAAAGACACTGGATCGACGAGCGGTACTAAAAAATACGGTAGTGCTCCCCCTAAGAAAAAAGGGCAAGATATTGGGAATATCTCTCTCAGAAATCAAAGGCGTCGATATCAACTGGTAGCAGCTGTAACTCCTGCTATCAGCCCTGCGCCTATTCCTACGTATCAACCTCAGGTTGCACAGAGCCAACCTGATCAGCAAAGGACACAACAACCTCTTCAGCAGGCTCGTCCTCCATATAACAACAACCGTACAACACGGCCACCAGGATTTGATCCTGTACCCGTAACGTACGCAGAGCTGTTTCCATTACTACTGGCTAAGGGGCACATTCAGACTAAATCTCCTCTTACAGTACCGGAAAATCCGCCTTTTTGGTTTAAGGTGGATCAAACTTGCCCTTATCATCAAGGAGGGTCAGGGCATAACATAGAGACTTGTCTCAATTTCAAGTCCGGCGTGCAAAAGCTTGTTAGGAGCGGGCTCTTATCTTTCAAGGATACGAATCCTAATGTTCTCACGAACCCGCTGCCTCAACGCGAGAAGCCTACAGTCAATTTGATAGAAGGAGAGACTAACGATGTCTATCAAATTCACGATGTACTCTTGTTGAAAACCAATTTGGTCAAGATGCATTGTAGATAGAGTGGATATGGCCATGTTCCACCTCATAACTATCATCAGTGTGATATCTGCTCTAAAGACAATCAAGGATGTTCTGTGGTACAAGCAGCTCTACAGGAACAGATGGATCTCGGATGGATCCAAGAGCACCGAGTTCGTGGAGTTAACATGGTCTACACGAATTCTAACGTCATTCAAAACCACGACATCCGTGCGATGAATGCCAACCTGGTGGCGATGCACTCAAGGCAAAGCCAGTATCATAATTTGCCGCGGCACGATTACAGTTCCTGTCTGACTTGCTCGGTAAACAAACAAGGATGCTCTTTCATACAGGAGGCCCTCCAACGTCAGATGGATCTTGGATGGATCCAAGACTACCATGATAGGAACTCCTATCAAATCAACATGGTTCAGATCTTTGATATCCGCGTGATGAATACCAACCTGGTAGAGTTACATGCTGAGCAGGTCCGACTCGGATTCCTAATATCACATAACTATCAAAACTATAAAGCAGGTTGCGAAAACGATCGAGGTTGTACCCTTGTCCAAGAGGCACTTCAGTACTTGTTAAATCATTGGTGGATGCCAATTTATATGGATAAAGATACTCAACAAATTAGTATCAGTAACAGGAACCCTACTCGACGTCAGAGTCAGGATGTCCGATCAGTGGAAGCTAACCTAGTGAGGTTACATTGTATTCAGAGTGGGCGTGGCCAGGTGCCACCATACAACTATGAACGTTGCGGCGTCTGTTCGGAAAGTAACCAAGGGTGTTACTTTGTGAGAGCAGCTCTTCAGGGTCAGGTCGATCGTGGAGAAATTCGTCCATATCCGGGTTCTGGACCCATCAACTGGACGCCGAACTACCTTGCCGAGCAAGTTAAGGATGTTGTCACGATCCCTGGTCATCACAGGACCAGGGATGTTTTTGCCATTATCCCTCTACTTGACGAATCCAAAGTTCCCAACCAGGAACGGATCGAGATTACTTATGATGGTCATAAAAATCAGAAGGCTCCCGTAGTCATCTACCTACCGAGACCACTACCGTATGAATAAGTTAAGGCTATCCCTTACAAATACGGTGCAACGACAGTTGAAAATGGAAAGGAAATTCCATTACCCTCCGTCGTGAATATTGCAGACATCAGTCGTGTAACGCGGAGCGGTAGAATCTTCAACCGAGGAGTTGGAGAACTTAACAAAGAAAAGGAACTTCAGACAGAAGCTCCCGATCCACCAGTCGGTCAATCCAGTAATCCCGACCTTTCGAAAAACAATGATGAGATGCTGAAGCTCATCCAAAGGAGTGAATATAACATTGTTGATCAACTGTTACAGACTCCTTCAAAGATCTCGGTGTTATCACTGTTACTCAGTTCAGAAGCGCATAGGGAGGCTCTACATAAAGTCTTGGAGCAAGCCTTTGTGGAACAGGATGTAACAATCAGACAGTTCGATAGCATTGTCTTTAACATCACTTCCTGCAATAATTTGGGATTTAGTGATGAGGAATTACCCGAAGAGGGTCGCCGTCATAACATGGCTCTCAATATCACAGTTAACTGCCAGGACGATGCTTTAGCCAACGTACTGGTAGACACAGGGTCAGCCCTGAATGTTATGCCGAAGTCCAATTTGATACAATTATCATTCAAGGGACCTCCGATGAGAATCAGCGAGGTCGTCGTCAAAGCGTTCGACGGATCCAGAAAAACAGTTATGGGCGAAGTTGATCTTCCCATAACTATCCGTCCTCACACTTTCTAAGTCGCTTTCCAGGTCATGGACATCCGGGCAACGTATAGTTGTTTATTAGGAAGACCTTGGATACATCAGGCTGGAGCGGTCACTTCGACCCTCCACCAAAAGCTAAAGTTTGTTCAGAACGATCAACTTGTCACAGTCTGTGGATAACAGGCCTTGCTTGTGAGTAACTTATCATCATCTACTGGTATAGAACCCGAGGAGGTTATTGGAACGCAGTTCAAAGCACTGTCGGTGAGCGAGAACAATCAGTTCAGAGGAGGAACCTCGATTTCCTCATACAAAGATGCTATCAAAACGGTCGATAGTATCGATACAATAGGATGGGGACAGCTTGTCATTCCTACTAGCAATACAACAAAGAAGGGTCTTGGTTTTTCTGTAACCTGTACCCAGACAGCTGCCAACGATGAAAGTCTTCATCCCCTTCAAAACTTCTTCCACAATGGAGGTTTCCTTCACCCATTGTCTCAGACAGTTCATGCTATCAATGAGGAAGATCCCTCTGACCCAGATGAAGAATAGAAATCCTATCTTAATGAGGACGGTTATATGTCTCAGGAAGAGGTGCCTACACCATTTTGCTATCCCGCACAGAGTCCGAGATTTATACCAAGGTCAGATGTCGAAATGATATATGGAGATTGTGATCCGGAAGTGTTAGTTCTGAATTGGCAGCATCTGTGCTAAAACACCCTGTTACATCAAGATGTCTTATTTGATGTCGTGACATATTTCTAACATTCTGCAGTTTGTGTTTCTCAAAGTTAGGAGGACTGTGTACTGATGTCAAGCACGATGTCTTAACATCTGCTGACAGAACATTCTGTTGAGATTGTTTTGGTCTTATTTGCTGCGTATTTGTTAAAGTCTGATGTGTGCTTACATTCTGTTATTGGCGAGAGAAAATCATGGTCTGTCATTTTTGTAGCAGCACTATGTTTAATAGGACGTGATTACTTGCTAAGAAGAACAGGTTAAGCAAGAAATCCTATTGTATGCTGAGACATGTTGAGATGAGAAGTTCTCATCATCTGGAGCAACATGTCGGAGAGGATGTCCTATGCTGAATCATTCGACATCGCGCCTGTGCTGAGCTGGACAGTTAAATTCTGTTATGATTTAACAGATGCAGAATATTCTGGGAATATTATGTTATCCTATGTGGCGCTGTTTTGTTGGTCTGGAAGATTCAAGTCAGAATCAAGAAGAATAATGACCTTCTAAATTATGGAGATAATTTAGGAAAGGTTTGATTGAAGACCTATTTTGGTGCAGAAGTTATTGCAGATTTTTAACATCAGTTTTATTGTGATTTTGAAGGCCCAAATCCAGTTGGGAATAGGTTATATATAGATGCTTGAACCTAGAATTAGAATGCAACCAAAGATGTAAAAGTTCTATTATTAGGGTTGGTTCCTGTACCACTCGACTTGTGAGTTGGACAGTTTGTTAGTGTGATCCTCGAAGCTGTTAAGTAAGAGGAGTATTGTTCTTGGAGGAAGCTTTTAAGTAACTCTAAGTCGTGTCTTGAAAGTGTGTCTTCCTTAGTTGAATTGTTGTATAGGTAAAGAGCCGTTGATGCAGTGGCGGAGTGGTGACTGCTAGACATCATTGCGATGATTGGGAGTGGGAAGGGTTTCTCATATCTAGAGAGGATCTAGGTAGAAGGGTCATGGGGTAGTGATTAAGTGATAAGCTGTAAACTGGGAGTTTAGCTTTGAATTGATATTGCTGATAGTGGACTTCATCCCTGGCTTGGTAGCCCCCAGAGTAGGTGTGTTAGACCGAACTGGGTTAACAATTCTGTGTGTTTTGTTTTTATCTTTTCAGTATCGTGCTTATTGTTATATACCTTGTCATGTGTGTTCATGTCAGACCAGATGTCGAATGACTTGTTATAGGACATCTGAATTCTGCGCATGTACCACAATTTCAATTGGTATCAGAGCAGGTCATTCTGTTCTTTATCTGGATGAGATCCGAGGGAAGATACTTTCTGGTTCATGGTCAAGGTAGAAGCTTTCTACTGAAAAGTTGTTTGGACTTGGAGAAGTTCATATAGTTGTGAGAATGGTCCCTAGAAGTGGAGGATGGACTATTCATGATAAGGTATGTATTGGACCTATCTTTTGTTATCAGGCTTGTTGTTTTGGTGGTGAGCTGCTGTGTGGTTTGATTTATTTTCAAACCTATGTTGACCTATTGCACATGGAGTGACATGGGTTATTATGTTTTGCCTGAAGACTGTAGAGGAGTTTTCTGGTGTGTATTCTGCTGTATATATTTATCTGATGGAAAATTCCTGGTTGTTCATATTGCTGAGGGAGATTCTACAACAACTACGAAAGAAGTGGCTAGTTCTTTTGTTGATGTGTCCTATAAGATGTTCTGACATCTTATTAGGGCAAGCAGGATCTGTTTCCTTGGTAGTTCCGCTGCATGAGGTTCTGATTGAAGAGCTCTAGAAGTATGGGATTCTGGAGTTATGATTGAAGGAAGATTGTAGCTGTCCTTACTCGTTTTCTGTTCTTGTAGATGTCAACCGGTGTGAAGTCACATAGCATTCCAAAGTCGGGAGCAGAGGGGTGTCTTTGTGATGGTTGAGTCTTGCATGACTTGGAACATGGGTGAGTGGCTTCATCATGTATGCTGAAGTCAGATTGAAGAGGAAGGGTAAGATGAATTGTCAAACTCATGCTCTAGGGGTTTGATGATTTCTTGTTGATTAAGTTGTTGAAGACACTTGATATGATGATCAAGTCCAATCAAGGCAACTGAGTCATGTTCTGGAGTCTTCTAGTTATTCTTCAGACTAGGAGGTGCTTCCTAGGAAGCATAGGGGTGAAGACTGTGGAGGTGATTTATTTTCACCTTTCACAAAAAACTGCAAGGAAGGATGCATCTCTCTTGACCCTAAGAGTGAATCCAATCTATTTGAAGATTTGTTGAGGTAAAGAAGACTTGTTCAGAGAAAGTCTTAGTTACTTGAGTCAAGAGTGGCAGCCTTGGTATCTCAACATTGTCATTGAAGAAGATACTTGCAACAAGACTGAATACTTTATAAGTGTTAATGACATGATCTGGTGGAGCTCAGCTACAACAGTGAAGAAGGGTTATTATACAAGGATTTAAGATCAATTGCTATTTGTGGAATCCACAAGTATTTAATTGATTATCCTTGAGATTCAAGATTGAGGATGTTCTGTCAAATGTTCTGACATCTTTTCATCAGAGGTTTGAAGAATCATGGGAGGGGTTCTACATTCACTGAAGAAAAGTCTCCTAAGTGTTGACCTGGGATTATTGGCTTAACATTTGTCCCTGGAAAGTATTGTGATTGAGTTGTCCAGTTGGTGATGCGGTTGAAGATGGAGATGGAAGACTATAAAGACATCATAATCTTGATGGTTACAACTTGGATTAGTTTATTTCTGATCTAAGTGAGTTAGAATGAAGAGGTTGTGCTAGTTTATTCCTCTCTATGGTGTTCAGGTAACCTGAATAAGCTGCTATGGCTGTGTTTTATTGGGAGCTTCTTGAAGGACTTCTATGTACAATGAGTCCCTTGAATGGTGATGGTAAGCTGATGTCTCAAATGATGTTTGTAACATCATGATGGTTATATTTGGAAGATGATTGAGATTGTGCACTTGGAGTTGGATGCTCAAGCATTTTTGTCAGATGAGGTGATTTGATCATAAAGTTTTTCTAAGAGGTGTTCTTTCTGTTGAAGAGATTGGATCTCAGTAAAGTTTTTAAGTAAGTTGAGAATTCGTGGAGTTTGTGAACAGTGTCAAACCAGTCAGGATAATTGGATGTGTTCTCTAGGAGTGAGAGTATAGTATGTGAGTGTGCTCAGCAAGTGTGTGAAGATCTGGTGCTCAATGGTTAACCTCTATCTAGAGCATTGGTCATCCATGACAGGGGGAGTACTTGTCTATGGATTTTGCTGCAAAGGTGCATACATTGTGAAGCTTGCATGTTTGTGGAGATTGGTTGCCTCTTATGAGGATATAATGTCAGATAACATGCTATGACATTAGGCTGCTGGATGGTGTTTTGATGTGTGAAGCAAATTGTTTGGATCATGTGCGCACATGCTTCTGAGGAGGAGTCTGAAGGACAGTTTTATTTGTATTTGGGAGAATTTATTTTTCTCTGCAGATTTTGGAAGAGCTCTGTGAGGGTCTTGGTTGATGGGAGTTGTCACACTTGTCTTGTTGTGTGTTATTAATTCTAAGTAAGATGAGTTTACTTAGAGTTCATTGGAAGGTAGTGTGTTTATGCTTTAGAACTTAAGGATGACTGGAACTGATTGCTCTTGTGTAGAAGAGGAGTCAGTTGAACTTGTAAGGAGGTTCTGGCTCTCTGGGAGCTTGTGGCAGAAGTTCTGGGTTGAAGCATACCTTCTTTTGGTGAATGAGAATTTATTTCTCTCGGGGTGTCTGAAGTTTTCTTTGTTCAAGCTGGTGGCGCCGTGTTGTTGTTTGAAGATCTTCAGTTAGATTACTATGCAGAGAGTAAGTCCAGTGGTGGAGCATATCCTGAACCATAATGTGTGATGTCTATGACGTGTGGAAGATGTCCTAACCAATGTTAGAACATCTTTGGGTTAGTTATCCTTAGAGTAGGATTCTGAGATCACTTTTTGTCTAAGAGGTGTTTATCGTATCATACGGGAGAATGATGAGTTAAGGACTGTCCTGGATGTCTGATGTGAATATGACATGGTAGAAGTGGATCAGTTTGGTGCTTGGGGAGCAAATGAGCTGAAGATTTTTTGGAGCATCATTCGTGAAATATAGGGGGAGAACCTCTGTTTGTCAATTGTACTAGTGTGGTACTTGGTTTACTTAAGGAAAATGCATTAAGTGAATGCGTTCAGCAGGTGTGTTGAATAGAGGGTGCGCTCTTGAAGACATATAGATGAGTCTTATGTTTTCCATTCATTTAAGATGTTCTTCTTGCAAAGGAGCACTGGTTATCTTAGATAGGGGGAGTGTTGTCTACCTTCTTCCTCATGTACACCATGACTTCAGGACTTTCCCCTTTTATCGTGAGGTTGCTGGTCTGTGGTGGTATGTCTGATGTGCTGAAATTGAGTTGTTGTGAAAATGATGTCGAACATGATGTCAGGATATCAATCAGACTGAGATGTTTTTTCCATGGTGCTATGATTTTTCTAAATTATGGCTAAAAAGGGGGAGAGTTGCCCTTGGTTTGTGATGTTGGCTGTTTCTGGTGTTGAGGGGGAGCTTCGGTTTATTGATGGAATTTCTTTCTGCTGGTTTTTGGTTGACCAATTCTGGCTAAAAAGCTGCTGGTGGTTTTGGTTTTGTTTTTATGTTTTGTGTGTGCAGCTGGTTGTTTTGGTTTTCTGTGCTGGGTTTCACAGCTCCTTGGCTTGAGGGGGAGTTTCTGGCTTTTATTGGAATGTTAGAAGTGTTTGTATGTGCTTCTGCTACAGGGACTTCTATTCATTGTTGATGTTATAGTGTTTTAGCCACAATTTGCCAAAGGGGGAGATTGTTAGTTCTGAATTGGCAGCATCTGTGCTAAAACACCCTGTTACATCAAGATGTCTTATTTGATGTCGTGACATGTTTCTAACATTCTGCAGTTTGTGTTTCTTAAAGTTAGCAGGACTGTGTACTGATGTCAAGCACGATGTCTTAACATCTGCTGACAGAACAATCTGTTGAGATTGTTTTGGTCTTATTTGCTGCGTATTTGTTGAAGTCTGATGTGTGCTTACATTCTGTTATTGGCGAGAGAAAATCATGGTCTGTCGTTTTTGTAGCAGCACTATGTTTAATAGGACATGATTACTTGCTAAGAAGAATAGGTTAAGCAAGAAATCCTATTGTATGCTGAGACATGTTGAGATGAGAAGTTCTCATCATCTGGAGCAACATGTCAGAGAGGATGTCCTATGCTGAATCATTCGACATCGCGCCTGTGCTGAGCTGGACAGTTAAATTCTGTTATGATTTAACAGATGCAGAATATTCTGGGAATATTATGTTATCCTATGTGGCGCTGTTTTGTTGGTCTGGAAGATTCAAGTCAGAATCAAGAAGAATAATGACCTTCTAAATTATGGAGATAATTTAGGAAAGATTTGATTGAAGACCTATTTTGGTGCAGAAGTTATTGCAGATTTTTAACATCAGTTTTATTGTGATTTTGAAGGCCCAAATCCAGTTAGGAATAGGTTATATATAGATGCTTGTAACCTAGAATTAGAACGCAACCAAAGATGTAAAAGTTCTATTATTAGGGTTGGTTCCTGTACCACTCGACTTGTGAGTTGGACAGTTTGTTAGTGTGATCCTCGAAGCTGTTAAGTAAGAGGAGTATTGTTCTTGGAGGAAGCTTTTAAGTAACTCTAAGTCGTGTCTTGGAAGTGTGTCTTCCTTGGTTGAATTGTTGTATAGGTAAAGAGCCGTTGATGCAGTGGCGGAGTGGTGACTGCTAGACATCATTGCGATGATTGGGAGTGGGAAGGGTTTCTCATATCTAAAGAGAATCTAGGTAGAAGGGTCATTGGGTAGTGATTAAGTGATAAGCTGTAAACTGGGAGTTTAGCTTTGAATTGATACTGCTGATAGTGGACTTCATCCCTGGCTTGGTAGCCCCCAGAGTAGGTGTGTTAGACCAAACTGGGTTAACAATTATGTGTGTTTTGTTTTTATCTTTTTCAGTACCGTGCTTATTGTTATATACCTTGTCATGTGTGTTCATGTCAGACCAGATGTCGAATGACTTGTTATAGGACATCTGAATTCTGCACATGTACCAGAATTTCAGGAAGGATGCCGTGCTCTGCCAAATTCATTAGAGGAGGACACTCTGATGAAAGACAACTTTGACCACGATTACTATGGCCCAATGGATGGTCTGCCAATGTGGCAGCCTTACCCAGGAAGCTTGGGGCAAGAAAGTCAGCCGAGTAATGAAACTCAGCTGAGCATCATTGAATAGAATACCTGTGTCCCCACCATGTCATGGGATCAACACTCAGGTCATCCTAAAACTACTCAACATGAAGATGAATTTGCAACGTTTGCCGGACTGGAATTCATCAACTATGATTTTCCCGAGGTCAACGTCATCGAGAGAGATGACTCCTCCAGTTCCAAAGAAGTTTGGGACACCTTGGTACAACTGAGTGGAAAATACGACTATATGGTCAGGTACACCGCTCCCGAAAGCTCTCGTATCAGGCTCGAAGATATCCAGCCTATTGGATAGGGAGATACAGTTGAGAGCACAACTACTCTGCAAAATATAACTGAGGAATTCTCCTACGACAATTCTGCCTGGGAGACAGATTCCAATGATCCCGCTCCACCAGAAATCAGCGTTATTTCTGGAGACAAATCAAGGAAGGTGCCAGACTTTGTGATTCACCGAGGAGTTCGCCGCCAATGGATTGCCGTCGAGGTTCTGAAGATCGTTCATCAGTCAAAGTAATTGTCATCTTTAACCTTTCACCCTGCCCAGGTGAAACAGATGTTTTGATAGGGCTCGCTTTCTGTAAATATCCCTCTTCGCTTCGCCAAAAGCGACAGAGTTTTGTTTTATAGGGCTGTAGTTTCAAGATTCGACTTGTTCATTAATAAAATAACGTCGTTCTATAATTTCCGCATTAATTGCTGTTTTCTCTTTTTGCTTTTTTCAGAAAATGGTAATCCTAAAAAACAATTCAATAATAAAAACAAGCAGTAAAAAAAATACACTGCACACACTTGCATTTTCCCCTATCTCTTCTAAACACGAATCATCACGTCATGCAGATTGCTTGTTTTAAACCCAGTTGAAACATACGATCCGATGCCTTCCCCCAACTTTGAGTTCCCGGTATTTGAGGCTGAAGAAGAAGTTGACAACGAAATTCCAGAAGAGATCTCCCGACTACTCAGACAAGAGGAAAGGTCCATTGAACCTCACAAATAACCGTTGGAAACAGTAAACTTGGGTTCAGAGCAAGAGAGAAAAGAAGTCAGGATTGGGGCACTGCTCAGTCCAACTGCCAAAGAGGGTTTGATAAAGCTTCTCAAAGAATTCCCCGATGTGTTCGCTTGGTCCTATCAGGATATGCCAGGGTTGGATACCAGCATCGTGGAACATCACTTACCGTTGAGATCGGAATGTCCGCCAGTAAAGCAAAGGTTGAGACGCACTCACCCGGACATGGCCATCAAAATCAAAGAGGAGGTACAGAAACAGATTAACGCGGGTTTCCTCCCTACGTCTGAATATCCTCAATGGTTAGCCAACATCGTACCGGTTCCGAAAAAGGACGGAAAGGTCAGAATGTGTGTCGATTACAGGGATCTGAACAAGGCTAGTCCAAAGGACGACTTTCCTTTACCACACATTGACATGCTGGTAGACAGTACAGCAAAGTTCAAAGTATTCTCCTTCATGGATGGATTCTCGGGCTATAACCAGATCAAAATGGCGCCGAAAGACATGGAGAAAACTTCGTTCATTACCCCATGGGGCACCTTTTGTTACAAGGTAATGTCGTTCGGTTTGAAGAACGTCGGGGCAACCTATCAAAGGGCCATGACTACTCTGTTTCATGACATGATACACAAAGAGATGGAGGTATGTGTCGATGATATGATTGCAAAATCAAAAACAGAGAGTGAGCACGTTGAACATTTGTCAAAATTGTTTGAACGTTTAAGAAAATTCAAGCTCCGCTTGAATCCCATCAAGTGCACCTTCGGTGTCCGTTCAGGGAAACTATTAGGGTTCATCGTCAGCCAGAAAGGGATTGAGGTTGATCCTGAGGTCAAGGCCATTCAAGAAATACCTTCTCCGAAAACTGAAAAGTAAGTCAGAGGATTCCTGGGACGTTTGAACTACATCTCCAGATTCATATTCCTTATGACCGCCACGTGTGCGCCGATTTTCAAATTACTGAAAAAGAACCAGGATTACGTTTGGTCAGAAGACTGCCAAACTGCCTTCGACAGTATCAAGGAACATCTGTTGAATCCTCTGATTCTATCACCTCCAGTGGAAGGAAGACCACTGATCATTTACCTCAGTTCTAGAGGACTCAATGGGATGTGTACTTGGCCAACAAGACGAAACCAAAAGGAAAGAGTCTGCCATTTACTATCTAAGCAAGAAATTCACCGACTGCGAAATTCGGTACACGATGCTTGAGAAAACTTGCTGCGCTTTGGCTTGGGCAGCCAAACGTCTTCGCTAATACATGATTCGTCATACTACTTGGTTGGTCTCCAAAATGGATCCAATCAAATATGTCTTCGAAAAACCTGCTCTCACGGGAAGGATTGCCCGTTGGCAGATGCTGTTATCAGAATATGACATAGAGTATCACGCTCAAAAAGCCGTTAAGGGGAGTATTTTAGCCGATCATTTGGCTCATCAACCGATTGACGATCAAGAATCAATCGGGTTTGACTTCCCAGACGAAGATGTCATGTATCTAAAAATGAAAGATTGTGATGAACCGTTACCCAGTGAAGGGCCAGAACCAGGTTCCCAATGGGGACTTATCTTTGACGGAGCAGTTAATCATTATGGAAATGGAATTGGGGCAATCATTGTTACCCCTCAGGGTACCCACATTCCTTTCACTGCCAGACTTACGTTCAAATGTACGAACAACGAGGCCGAATACGATGCTTGTATTATGGGTCTCGAAGAAGCGATTGATTTAAGGATAAAAAACTTGGACGTATATGGTGATTCAACCTTGGTTATCAATCAGATAAAAGGAGATTGGAACACCTACCAATCAGGATTGGTTCCTTACAAAGATTATGCAAGAAGGTTGCTACCCTTCTTCGACAGAGTTGAGTTTCATCATATCCCTCGTGATGAGAATCACATGGCTGATGCATTAGCCACTCTCTCTTCCATGATTAGTGTAGGTCAATGGAACGACCTACCTAAGATCGACATAATGCGCCTTGAACGGCCCGCTTACGTCTTCACGATTGAAGCAGTCATAGACGACAAACCTTGGTATCACGATATTAAATGCTTCCTTCAGAAACAAGGATACCCATCTGGGGCTTCCAGGAAAGACAGAAAAACCCTCAGAAGACTGGCTGGAAACTTCTTCCTGAGCGGTGACCCTCTCTATAAGAGAAATTTTGACATGCTCTTGCTCCGATGCATTGACAGACCAGAAGCAGACATGCTTATGAAAGAAATTCACGAAGGATCCTTTGGAACTCTTGCCAATGGACACACAATGGCAAGAAAAATTCTGAGAGCAGGGTACTATTGGTTGACAATGGAACCCGACTGCTACAAGTACATGAGGAGGTGTCACAAGTGTCAGATATACTCCGACAAAATTCATGTACCGCCATCACATCTCAAAGTTCTTTCTTCCCCGTGGCCTTTTTCCATATGGGGAATCGACATGATTGGCTTGATCGAACCTAAGGCTTCAAAAGGACATCGGTTCATCCTGGTAGCCATTGATTACTTCACCAAGTGGGTCGAAGCAGCGTCATATGTTAATGTAACCCTACAAGTGGTGGTCCGATTTATCAAAAACAATATCATCTACCGTTATGGTGTTCCAAGCGAGATCATTACTGATAATGGATCTAACTTGAACAATAAGATGATGAAAGAGTTGTGTGTTGAGTTCAAGATTGAACACCATAACTCATCTCCCTACCGACCCAAGATGTACGGAGCGGTAGAAGCGGCTAACAAGAACATCAAGAAGATCGTTCAAAAGATGGTTGTAACATACAAAGACTGGCACGAGATGCTACCCTTTCCTCTTCACGGTTTTCGCACATCTGTCCGTACTTCAACAGGGGCTACCCCTTTCTCTCTAGTATATGGCATAGAAGCAGTGCTCCCCATAGAAGTAGAGATCCCGTCAATCTGAGTATTGATGGAAGCTAAGCTCACCGAAGCTGAATGGTGTCAAAGCCGACACGACGAGCTTAATCTGATCGAAGAAAAGAGAATCACGACACTATGCCATGGTCAGTTGTATCAACAGAGAATGAAGAGGGCGTTTGACAAAAAGGTCCGACTCCGTGTTTTCAGAAAAGGAGACCTCGTGCTCAAGAAGATACAATCATTTCTCACTGACTCTCGGGGCAAGTGGACTCCAAATTATGATGGCCCCTATGTGGTCACGAAAGCTTTCTCAGGCGGCGCCTTGAGACTCGCAACCATGGACGGAGAGGAATTTTCCTACCCCACGAATGTTGATGTAGTCAAGAAATACTTTGCCTAAAAAAAAAAGAAAAAAAAAACGTCTCGGTGGATTGAAAACCCGAAAGGGCGGTCCAGGCAAAAGTTAGAGACATGAAAAAAAATCATCCCGATGAATTGGAAACATCATAGTACAATCCAGGCAAAAATTAGGGATAATGGAAAGTAACTATGTTCAACAGAGGCGAGTCCCTCAGCAACAGCAGTTACATCATCCGTCAGGAAAACTCCAGTCAAGGTCATCTTCGACAGAAGCTCAGGATGCCCCAAATTCAAAGTTGGTAGAAGGATAGTGGTCGTTATGTTTCAACGTAGCCCTTTTCCCTGTAAATTACCATTTTCAAACTTTGTATGTACTCTTTGGAATCACGCGTTTGGCTGATCTCCATTTTATCTATAAAATTTGAGCCCTTGTGCTTTTGTTTGTAATTCTTATTTGTGTTAGCTTTACAAAACGACGTTGTTAACATGACTAATGACTCTTGAAATAAAACAAAAATGAATTTACTTGTTAAAACATTTTCTGCTTTTAAAATAAAGTCGGCAATTTCTTTTGATTGTTGAACATCAGAAGAACATCGGTCGCTTCTCCAGAAGTAATCGAACCTCAAAGTGCAGAATCAAAGTACTCCTTCTAACCCAGTACGCCTGAATGAAGGGATCAACTGTGTCAGAGACCTTGTTTCGTCTGACACGCTTCGGCCGAGTTCTCATCTCCTAAGCCCGACCAACATAGCTCCCAACAGGGACTATCTCTCCTAAGCAAGGATGAATTGCTATCTTGAACCAACGGTACTTCTTCGCCCCACGATGGCCGAGTATCCCGTCATGTTCATCCTTTAGTCTGTATGGTGCGTCAGTTTTGTCCGCATAAACATACATGCATCATGCATTATTGATTTGCATTCACATTTATATTGCATCACTATCACTCTAGTCGGTCTTATCCCCTAGTGATAAAAGTTCTCTCAATCGAGTTGTCAAACCTTTCCTCGTTAGGAATTGAATCATATAAGCAATCTCTCTCCCATTTATCTCTGGATTAGAGACGGCACTCGACCACTTTGATAACTTGAACTTCTGAGAAACAAGAAAACTTTCAACAAATGTCACTCTTCGCCATTGAAGATGATATCCTTGCTTTCCCGGATTAAGGAAAATCCACAGAGAAAGCCCCTTAATCAGAGATTCGGCAGTACGGCAGTTTTTCTTCGGAAAAACCACTGATGAAAAGGTCATCGGCACCTCAAAATTGGATCCCATCATATGGCATTTCTCCGGAAAGATCCCGAGAAAAGTATGATGTAAGCCCCCAAACGAAAACAGTCTCTCAAGAGACTCGCTTTCCCCAGTAGAATCGACAAATGGCGTCTCCAATAGAGAAGTTTGTGCAACTCTACAACTCAGACGACTGGGTTCTCCAGCAAGTCTGACATCAAAGCTTTTTCCATCAAATGGCATCTCCCCAGGAAAATTCGGCGAGAAGTTTGAAGGAAATCCACTACAAATAGCGTTCTTTGTCAATAAAGTTTATTAACAAAAGAAACTAAGACCAGGTCCTTAGTAGGAAACCCGGATCGAGGGGAAGTTTGAATCAGAAACTGAGACCAGTTCCTTGGTAGGAAACCAGGATCGAGGGGAAGTTTTCTTCGGAAACTGAGACCAGTTCCTTGATAGGAAACCAGGATCGAGGGGAAGTTTAATTCAGAAACTGAGACCAGTTCCTTGGTTGAAGACCAGGATCAAGGGGAAGTTTTACCTTTTCTAAGCATCATTGCTTAGCAAGAGAAGATGAATGGATGCGATCCGCCATTCATAACCACCATCAAAATTTTGGGTATTCCGATATTTAATCCTCTTGCACCTCGAATGCCCGAATACCTTCGTCATTCACACCTTCGGATCCAAGAAGATTAAATAGGGGCATCTGTCAAACCCCAAATTTTGACCACTAAGATGTCCCATCATTGTACAAATCATCATCACAATATGGAGGAACCATCATACTTCATCAGTCTCCCCAAAGATGGGTGAGCATCCACTACAATCAAAATTTAGGGTTTCAAGCCCTCTCTGAGTGCTTAGACAAATGATCAATCAAGGAATGACATGATCTTCAACTTGTCTAACCTCTCAAACATACACAAAGGATCAAAAAGGACTCCCACTTCAAGGATTAAGCACAAGGCTGCTCCCTTCTAGGTGGATCAAGTCTCCAGATCGACAGTGTCACCAAATTAGGGTTTTGGTCGACCAGGGCCTCCAGATGGAAATTTTTCATCTGGGCACAAGCCAATGATCCAAAACATAACCTAATATACTCCATGGAACCTCATGGACCCAATCATCAAGTCAATTTTGCCTTAGGGGATGCATTCATAAAAAATCAGGAATTAGGGTTTCTTGACCTAATTCACCCCTAAGTTGACTTTTGGGACAAACCATGAGCCAAGACCTCAAGAGATGGTTTGAGGGTCTCTAATGAACTATATTGATCCATTTGGAACAATGGATTAATCCAAGAAGCTTGAGCAACAAGTCTCAATTTCATCTGCACCACAATTAGGGTTTTAAGGAAAAAGTCAACCGTAACTTTGACTTTTGACCGGGACATGCTCCCAAGCCCTAAGACATGATTCAATATGCCCTATGACACCCATGGAACATGTCCATTAAGTTTGATTTAGGTCAAGGACATGATTTCATGAAGAATGGCACAGTTTGGAATTCATCTGATAAAAAGTCAACTGTGCACAAAAGTCAACTTTGACTTTTTGAGATTTTTCACCAAAATGGATTTTTAACCCTAAAATGATGTTAATGTATGATTTGAATCATCATTCATCAAGAAAAATCAAGAAAAGTTGGATAACTTGTAAAAGGGGTAACCATAAAAACTTAGAAAATTTTCTAAGTTAAAAATAAAGTGATAAGGGTACCAACTTTGGAGGATCATAACTCCTAAACCACAAAGCCATTTTTCCTCATCCAAAGATGGATTTGTAGCCCTCATTACCCTCTACAAAAACTTAAACTAGACCTAAGTCCAATTCATTAAGGATTTTGAGTTATGGAGTGATCAAAGTGGCTGAAAAGTGAAAATGTCACTTTTTCCAACACTTAGTGAAATTTTCACTAAGTTCAAATCTGTCTTCACTTTTTGCCAAATGTAGGGGGATTTTTCACTTGGATTCAAAAGAGATCAAAACCAGACATGTTCAAACAGTTGTTGTATCATGTAAGGGCTTTCCAAAATGGTCAAGAGCATTACCAAATTCAACTTACACCATGAGATATGACATTGGCAAGTTGCCTTGCTGAAATCTGCCAAGGCAAGGCAGAATTTGCAATTTTGCTCGATTTGCCAAAATCAGCCAAATTCAAATGCTCCTATCCACTTGGACACATCTGAGGATTGAATCTAAAGGAGACAATCACTGAGCCAAGCCTCCAAAGTCCATGGAACAAGAAATAGCATGTTGAACCTAGAATGGCCAAAATAGGGACAAGACTCCAAATTTGGATTGAAGCATTCAATGGAAGCATCAAGGTGGCATGGACTGAGACATTCTCATCTGAAATCAGTCAAGACTTATCCAAGACCAAGGGAACCACAGCCCTGTGCCCTAACCTCTAGTCAATGGCTAGAGGAGACTTGCATTTCCATTGGCCAACGTTGAACAAACACCTGCTGCAGTTGCCATTCACTGTGGATCCCAAAACAAACTTGCTCTACTATAAATAGAGCTCAATTGTGTTCAGTTTGAGTACACCAAAGCCATCAAACAGATGCTTTCCTCAAAATCTCTTCTTTCACCTCAAACTTGCCTTCCAAAGCAAGTAATTCTGAGTTTTTGAGCTAGAGAGTAATTCCACCCAAACTAATCACACACACACCTCATATATATTATATGTAAGCTGTGCAAACCATCAAAAGTGACCTGTAATCACAACATCACAAAGTCACCTCTCAAAACCTCAAAATAGCACTTTTTTGCATTTTTTAAGCCATGTCTTGATTCAGTCACTTTCCAAACCAGATAAAACCTCAAACACACTCCAAATATCATCCTTGAACTGTCCCAAATGGTTCCCACCATCTGGAACACCATTTGAGGGAGTTGCTATTTTGGTCACTTTTAACCCCTTTTGCAAGAAAGGGACAGTTTGTGTTTTTGCAGGTACCAGCTGATTCCAATCATCCTAAAAGCATCCAAGGGATCATTTGAGGTGGTTCAAAGCATAAAATCATATCTGGAGCAAGAGGGTTGGCAGATTGCAGAGAAACCTCCAAAATCTCAAAGAAGGGTAAGCCTCTCAACTTGCACTCACCAAAACATGAGTGCATTTGAAGTCCATTGATCATAAACATCTCATACATGTCATATATGTTGTTTTTGAGCTAATTCACCATGTAATCCATGCTTGTACCAAGTTGTAGCATAGAAAATGCATTTATAGGTCATTTTCAAAACCACTATCGGGTTTTGAGGAGGGAGCGTGATCTGAAAAAACTACCACCACCATTGGATTCCTTATGAAATTCTGGCCCTGATGCATATAAATTTTGTCTCAAACTATTAAGAATTGAGAAAGTTATGACCTTCACGTTTTTGAGCCAAAACTTGCCTTGGGCAAGCCAAAACCAAGGCATGACTTGTGTATTTGATGGTTTGTTTCAAACAATGGATGTATCACCACCCCAGTGGTAAGGCGCGCGTCTTGTATGCTTGAGGTCGTGGGTTCAAACCCCACCCATGCCATTTTGTGATTTTTCACATTTTTGCTAATTTTCCAACTATTTTCATGTTTTGTTAATTATTTGGAAAATTAATAACTCTTTCAATTTTAATTATTTTTTATTGGTTCTTTTTGCAAAATATCACAAAAATGTTGAAATATTTTATTCCACAAAAAAATTAAGTTTGTATTATTTATTTAATATAATTAGTATTTTTGTGAATAAATTCATTTTTATTTGTTTTTAAGCATTTTAAAATGAATGTTCATCTTGAAAAATCAAGACCAAATGAGTTTTAATATCTCTTGTGATTTATACCTCATTTTTTAAACCTTAAACAAAAATCATAAGTGGTTTATTCAAACCTATTTGGTATTTTTCATTGATTTTCTTTAAATATTTACTTTTAAAGAATAAAATTAGGGTTTCTTTGATTTTCACTCAAAACAAATCATTGTCAAACACTCATGGGCCTCTAATAGAGTGTAAGACCCAATCCTTTTTTTGACCAAATCATTTTTGGGCCTCAGTGTATTGTATAAGTCCCGATACCGTCAAAAACAAACGGCGCGATCGTCGCCTTTTGAAAAATAACCTTTTGGGCCTCTCCTCGAGCTATAAGACCCATTCAAAATTTTTTGGGCCTCTATTAGAGTGTAAGACCCAATCCCCTTTTAACCAAAATATTTTTGGGCCTCACTTATTGTATAAGTCCCTCTGCGTTAAAAGAAAACCCCGGCGCGATCGCCATTTTTAACGGAAAATCAACTGGGCCTACCCTCGTGTTATAAGCCCCACTCTTTTTCTTTAAACCTCTTGGGCCTCTTGAGAGAGTGTAAGACCTATCCCGTTGTACAGAAAACCTTTTTGGGCCACAGTCACTTGTATAAGTCCCCTTGTACAAATTCAAACAGTGCGCTCACTGATAAAACCCTGAGCCTCTCCTTGAGCTGTAAGCCCCAAATCTTTCTTTTTTCAAAGCACTTTCTCCTTTGATTTTGAATATACTGTTGTTTTCAATCTTTCTTTGTTGAACAACTAACCAAACAACATGGAAGCTCTACAACCGAGTAAGTGTTTATTGCTTTCATTTACCGCTTTCATATACATATAAACTGTATTGTGGGGCTGTTTCACTGTAAGTCTTCTTTCATAAACTCATATCAACTGTGTAATAATAGTATAGATATTTAGAGTTTCCCCGGCAACTACGTCTAGCACTAGGTAAAGCCGTTTCAATCACTCTTAGAAATAGTCTAAACTAGATCCCCATAGGATTACCAGACACAGTCTTCCCTCCTCTTGGGGTTAAACAATATGGAGACATGAAAGGCAGCATTCTCTGTGAACCATTTCATAGACTGTCACTTGTAGAAGTTGTCAAAGAAACTTTATTCCCCAGAGATGATCTCTTCTCCATGAATTGCATCTCTTGAGTTTCTTCCAAATTCTCGGACTTTCCTAACTTTGATCTATTCTCGGTGAATAGCATTGCCTTGAACTTCTCGGGGTTTGGGGACCCACAGGCTTCTTAAAAGTACTTGTCAAGAAACTCTATTCCCCAGAGATGATCTCTTCTCTGTGAATTGCATCTCTTGAGTTTCTTCCAAATTCTCGAACTTTCCTGACTTGATCTATTCCTCGTGAATAGCTTGCCTTGAATTTCTCGGGGTTTGGGGACCCACGGGCTTCTTAAAAGCATCGGCCTCCTCTTGGGCATCATACAAGGACCCACAGGCTTCCTAAACGCAACCCCGCCTCCTCTTGGGCTTAGTACAAGGACCCTACAGCTTCTTAGAAGTATTCGCAGCCTCCTCTTAGGCTTCGTATAACGATCTCTTCCTCCGGGAATGATAGCCTTTTCTTGGGCTTAGTACAAGGACCGATCGGCTTCTTAAAAGTTTCCAGCCTCCTCTTGGACTTCGTACAAATGGTCCCGACGACCTCCTAGAGGTATAGGAACAGAACCTAGTCATCTTCATAGAACAGACCTTTCAAAGAGTCTACTACTGTTTCTCAAAGCACAGTACAAAAGATGACGCTCTAGACTTGGACAGTCTAATTTCCTTGAGTCTCAAAGACATTCTCAAGTGACCCCTTCGTTAAATAGGAAGGAAACCCGTAGACTTGGACAGTCTCAATACCCTTCGAATTTCCCGCTTCCTTAAAGAACAGGAATAACCCAGATCCTTGAATCAAATCCATGAGTACAGTGTTGCTCATATAAGAACTGATTTTCTCTTTAAAATCAGTATAATGGACCTGTCACTTAACTGAAACAGTAACCACAACCTCCTCTTGGGCTTTGTATAATGATTCTCCCCAGCGGAGTCAAACAACGTTTAGCCTCTCTCTCGGGCTTTGTACGAGACACATAAGAGACTCCCTCGTTGAGTCAATCACCCATTTCGCCTCCATCTCGGGCTTTATACGAGATACAAAAAGGTTCTTATTGAGCCGAACAAACAATAGCCTTCATCTCGGGCTTTGTACGAGATACCAAAAGACTCCATCGTCGGGTCAAAACCTTTTAGCCTCTCTCTCGGGCTTTGTACGAGACACATATTAGCCCCCTCTTAGGCTTTGTATAAGAAAACCACTAGTTGATCTAATCAACCTTTTAGCATCAAAGTTGTGCCTAGCTCACAGTACACAAACATTAACAACTCCTTCCCCTTCATCTAATTGCTGTAAGCGGCAAGCCTCTGGATCATCTACATCCATGCCACTGTCCCTCTTTTAGCATGAGAAACTTCCTAAGGAAAGATAGCATTGCTCTACACTGAGTTAAAGTCTTCTCCTTCAGGTTAAAATCCCCTTTAAAGGAAATTATGGCATTGCCAGATTCACAAATCCCGGTTAAAGTAATTCTCCTTTATAACCAGTCACCCAACAGTTGTGACAGACAAACCCCTCTTTAGAGATGACAAATTCTCTCTAAAGTCAACACCCTTCTCGCTTCATATCTTGGGCTTTGAACAAGATACAAACAGACTTTTCAGCTTCACATCTTGGGCTTTGAACAAGATACAAATCACCTTTTGCTTCACGTCTTGGGCTTTGAACAAGACACCAAAAACACCATTTCCTCCCATAGAATAGGAGGAACTACGAACGCTTTGATTTCCCTATTTCGGTATACAGGAATACGTAGGCATAAGATTGAAAGAAAAATGTTAGCGAGCACAATCAACAAAAAAAAACAAATCCCATATCTCCATCAATCAAAAGCAGTAATTCAAAAACATCAGTCCTAACATCCTAATCCTTGTTCCCCTCCAGAAACCTTCTGTCTAGATAAAAAGAAAGAAAACAGTATTGGCGAAAATACAAATAACCAGTACAAAGGCCCCCCCACATTGATTGCATCCGTAACCTAATAGACCGTTGTTTAAACTCAGTATGCAAGCAGGGTTAATTGGAGACATCTATTTCCCTTCCTTATTGTCATACCCCAAATTTTGACCACTTATATTTCCCATCATTGGGCAAATCATCAGTCTCCCCAAAGATGGGTGAGCATCCACTACAATAAAAATTAGGGTTTCAAGCCCTCTCTGAGCTTTAGACAAAGGCTCAATCAAGAAATGACATGATTTTCAACTTGTCTAATCTCTTAAACATCCACAATTGATCAAAAAGGACTCCCACTTCAAGGATTAAGCACAAGGCTGCTCCCTTCTAGGTGGATCAAGTCTCAAGATCGACAGTGTCACCAAATTAGGGTTTTGGTCGACCAGGGCCTCCAGATGGAAATTTTCATCTGGGCACAAGGCATTGATCTAAAACATGACCTAATATACTTCATGGAACCTCATGAACCCATGCATCAAGTCAATTTTGCCTCAAGGGATGCATTCATCAAAAATCAGGAATTAGGGTTTCTTGACCTAATTCACCCCTAAGTTGACTTTTGGGACAAACCATGAGCCAAGACCTCAAGAGAGGATTTGAGGGTCTCTAATATACCATATTTATCCATTTAGAACAATGGATTAATCCAAGAAGTTTGAGCAACAAGTCTCAATTCCATCTGCACCACAATTAGGGTTTTAAGGGAAAAGTCAACTGTAACTTTGACTTTTGACTAGGACATGCTCCCAAACCCTAATACATGATTGAATATACCCTATTACACCCATGTAACATGTCCATCAAGTTTGATTTAGGTCAAGGACATGATTTCCTGAAGAATTGCACAGTTTGGAATTCATCTGATAAAAAGTCAACTGTGCACAAAAGTCAACTTTGACTTTTTGAGATTTTTCACCAAAATGGATTTTTAACCCTAAAATGATGTTAATGTATGATTTGAATCATCATTCATCAAGAAAAATCAAGAAAAGTGAGATAACTTGTAAAAGGGGTAACCATAAAACTTAGAAATTTTTCTAAGTTAAAAATAAAGTGGCAAGGGTACCAACTTTGAAGGACCATAACTCCTAAACCACAAGGCCATTTTTTCTCATCCAAAGATGGATTTGTAGCCCTCATTATCACCTACAAAAACTTCAACTACAAGTCATTCCAATTCATTAAGGATTTTGAGTTATGGAGTGATCAAAGTGGCTGAAAAGTGAAAAAGTCACTTTTTCCAACACTTAGTGAAATTTTCACTAAGTCAGATTCTGCCTCACTTTTTGCCAAATGTAGGGGGATTTTTCACTTGGAATCAAAAGAGATCAAAACCAAACTTGTTCAAACAGTTGTTGTATCATGTAAGAGCTTTCCAAAATGGCCAAGAACATTGCCAAATTCAACCTACACCATGAGATACAACATTGCCAAGTTGCCTTGCTGAAATCTATCAAGGCAGGGCAGAATTTGCAACTTTGGTCGATTTGCCAAAATCAGCCAAATTCAATTGCTCCTATCCACTTGGACACCTCATAGGATTGAATCTAAAGGGGACTATCACTGAGCCAAGCCTCCAAAGTCCATGGAACAAGAAATAGCATGTTGAACCTAGAATGGCCAAAATAGGGACAAGACTTCAAATTTGGAATGAGGCATTCAATGGAACCATCAAGGTGGCATGGACTGAGCCATTCTCATCTGAAATCAGTCAAGACTTATCCAAGACCAAGGGGACCAAAGCTCTGTGCCCTAACCTCTAGTCAATGGCTAGAGGAGACTTGGATTTTCATTTGCCAACATTGGCCAAACCTACTTACCAGCTGCCATGCACTATTCCTTGCAAAACAAACTTGCTCTACTATAAATAGAGCTCAATTGTGGTCAGTTTGAGTACACCAAAGCCATCAAACAGATGCTTTCCTCAAAATCTCTTCTTTCACTCCAATTTTGCCTTCTAAGGCAAGTCACTATCGGGTTTTGAGTTTGAGAGCAATTCCAATCAAACCAATCACTCACACACCTCACATACATCACATATGAGCTGATCAAACACTTAGATTACTTCTGAAACATCAATTTCACAAAATCACCAGCTGGTTGCTCAAGGTTTTAACCAAAGTACAGCTGAGGTACCACAAAATGATCCGGCCAATTTCAATCAAGTCCAACCATCCAAACACAATCCATAGGGTGTAGGGAAGCTGTTCAGATCATCACCACTCATCTGTAACACCTCCAAATCAAAAATCACTTTGAACTTGCTGTCACGGCTTGGAGGTAAGCACATGCTTGGTCATCTCTCAATCTATGCATATTTCCTCGCACAATAATTTGGCCATATGTTCATAATCATGCATGGAATGTTTTCCCTCAATTAATTGCATTGTTTGAATCGTGTATCAAAAATCCTAGCCTTCATGCAGAAATTAGGGTTCTTGAGGTCTCTTCGTGATTTCTTGTTGTATGTTTAATTTAAATGAAATTAAAGTACATAGACATGATCGTGAGGTTGAGACGAGCATAATGATATGTGGATTGCATGATATGATTACGTATTCATGGAGATTGGATAGAAAATGCAAATCTGAGAAACCAAGAACACGCGCGTGTTCTTCAGCTTGTTCTTGGCGCCATTTTTAGAAATTCAAATATTTGAATTTTGTGATTTTATTTAATTGATTCAAAAATTAATTTCTCTCTGAGTTTTAATGATTTTGAGTTGGTTCCTTTTTTAATAATTCACAAAAATGTTAAAATATTTTATTTTATCAAAAAATCCCAAAAATATTATTTATTTCATATAATTGATATTTTTGCAAAGAATTAATATTTTGATTGTTTTTGGCATTTTAAATATTTTTTCTACATTGATTTTGCAACTTTTAATGCTTTCTAATTATTTTGTAGGTCAATACTTAATTTTTGAAGCATTAATCCAAGATCACAATTTGTTTTCCATGTGTTAAACGATTTTTGATCATTTTAATTGAAATTTTATTCAATTAAATACATTTTGAAAACAAATTAGGGTTTTGGATTAATTCAACCCTCATAAATCATTTTCAAAACTCTTTGGGCCTCTTGAGAGAGTGTAAGACCCATCCCCCCTTGTACAAAAACTTTTTGGGCCTCACTCATTGTATAAGTCCCTCTGTATAAGTAAACGGCGCGATCGTCGCCCGTTTAAAAATAAAAATCATCTGGGCCTCTCCTTGAGCTATAAGACCCATTCAAAACACTTTGGGCCTCTATTAGAGTGTAAGACCCAATCCCCCTTTTAACCAAAACATTTTGGGCCTCACTTATTGTATAAGTCCCTCTGCGTTAAAAGAAAACCTCGGCGCGATCGCCATTTTTAAACGAAAAATCATTTGGGCCTACCCTCGTGTTATAAGCCCCACTCTTTTCTTTAAACCTTTTTGGGCCTCTTGAGAGAGTGTAAGACCCATCCCTTTGTACAGAAAACCATTTTTGGGCCCCAGTCACTTGTATAAGTCCCGCTGTACGAAGTCAAACAGTGCGCTCACTAATAAAACCCTGGGCCTCTCCTTGAGCTGTAAGCCCCAAATCTTTCTTTTTCAAAGCACTTTCTCCTTTGATTTTGAATATACTATTGTTTTCAATCTTTCTTTATTGAACAACTAACCAAACAGCATGGAAGCACTCCAACCGAGTAAGTGGTTATCGCTTTCATTTACTGCTTTCATATTATAAACTGTATTGTGGGGCTGCTCACTGTAAGTCTCCTTTTATAAACTCATATCTACTGCGTAATAATAGTATAGATATTTCGAGTTTCCCCGGCTACTACGTCTAGAACTAGGTGACGCTGTTTCATTTATTCATAGAAATAGACGCCTAGATCCCCAATAGGAGCACCAGATACAGTCTTCTCTTCGGTTGTCCTCCTTAGGAATCGTCAAGAAGCTCTACTCCCCAAGATGAATGTATTCTCCGTGAATGGCATCTTTGAGTTTCTTCCAAATTCTCGAACTTTCCTGACTTGATCTATTCCTTGTGGATAGCTTGCCTTGAATGTCTCGGGGTTTGGGTACCCACTACGGTCATAATCTTGGACCTTAACTAAGGAACCCTCTTTAAAAGCTAGAAGCCGCTGGATAGTAAACCTCGCACGTTTACCAGTGGTTTTTATCTTTAAAAGAGTTATCTCTCCTAATGGAAAGGAGATGATAGACCCACGGGCTTCTTAAAAGCATCGGCCTCCTCTTGGGCATTATCCAAGGACCCTACGGCTTCTTAGAAGTATTCACAGCCTCCTCTTAGGCTTCGTATAATGATCTCTTCCTCCGGGAATGATAGCCTCCTCTTGGGCTTCGTACAAGGACCCGTCGGCTTCTTAAAAGTTTCCAGCCTCCTCTTGGGCTTCGTACAAATTGTCCCGACGACCTCCTAGAGGTATAGGAACAGAACCTAGTCATCCTCATAGAACAGTCCTTTCATAGAGTCTACTACTGTTTCTCAAAGCATAGTACAAAAGATAAAACTCTAGACACGGACAGTCTAACTTCCTTGAGTCTCAAAAGACATTCTCAAGCGACCCCTTCGTTAAATAGGAAGGAAACCCGCAGACTCGGACAGTCTCAAAACCCCTATGGATTTCCCATTTCCTTAAAGAACAGGAAATAACCCTGATCCTCTGATCAAGCGCCAAAGCATAGCCTTACTTTTAATCAGTCTCTTTATAAGAACTGATTTTCTCTTTTAACCAACATACTGGACCTGTCACTCAACTGAAACAGCCAACCTTTCGCCTCTATCTCGGGCTTTGTACGAGATACAAAACATTCTCTTGTTGAGTATAAAAGACTCTCTTGTTGAGTCAAACTTTTAGCCTTCATCTCGGGCTTCATACAAGATACAAAAACACTCTCTTGTTGAGTATAAAAGATACTCCTGTTGAGTCAACCCTTTTAGCCTCTCTCTCGGGCTTTTTACGAGACACAAAATAGCCTCCTCTTAGGCTTTGTATAATGATTTTCTTAGGGGAATTTAGCCTCCTCTTAGGCTTTGTATAATGATTTTCCTAGCGGAAATTAGCCTCCTCTTAGGCTTTGTATAAGAAAACCACTGGTTGATCCAATCAACCTTTTAGCATCAAAGTTGTGCCTCGTTCATAGCATACAAACATCAACAACTCCTTCCCCTTCGTCTAATCACTGTAAGCGGCAAGCCTCTGGATCATCTACATCCATGCCACTGTCCCTCTTTTAGCATGAGAAATTCCTAAGGAAAGATGGCATTGCTCTACACTGAGTTAAAGTCTTCTCCTTCAGGTTAAAACACTTTCTTCGGAAATTATGGCATTGCTCGGAACCGCATATCCCAGTTAAAGTAATTCTCCTTCTCCCCTCTTTAGAGATGACAAATTCTCTCTAAAGTCGAGGTCCTTTCGCTTCACGTCTTGGGCGTTGAACAAGACACAAATAGACCTTTCAGCTTCACATCTTGGGCTTTGAACAAGATATAAACCACCTTTCGCTTCACGTCTTGGGCTTTGAACAAAACACCAAAACACCCATTTCCTCCCATAGAATAGGAGGAACTACGAACGCTCTGATTTCCCTGTTTCGGTAAATGGGAATACGTAGGCATAAGATCGAAAGAAAAGATCTTAGCAAGCGCAATCAACAAAAAACCCAAATCCCATATCTCCATCAATCAAAAGCAGTATTTCAAAAGCATCAGTCCTAACATCCTAATCCTTGTTCCCCGCCAGAAACCGTCTGCCCAGGTAAAAAGAAAGAAAACAGTATTGGCGAAAATACAAATAACCAGTACAAAGGCCCCCCACATTGATAGCATTCGTAACCTAACAGACCGCTGTTTAAACTTAGTATGCAAAGCAGGGTTAATTGGAGACATCTATTTCCCTTCCTTATTCAGCTCACAATAGGATAAAAAATGAATCGACATGTAGTCAAAGCTCAAACCGCAGAGAGCGACCAGCGCTTAAGAACCGCGTCCAAAATCGCTCGCTACAGAAAAGTGGCGCCCACCGTGGGGCCTTTCAAAGTTAGATCTAGGCACGGTCTTCCTTCTCTTCACTTGTGTGAATACCACAGATTGGGGCTTCCGCCGGGGAACTCATTTCTGTCAGGAACTTAGGAATCATAGCTTTATAAGTCTAGGATGATTAGGACAAATATATATACTGCTTTTCCTAATTGCTATACGTGTTTATTTTTCTGCTAATGGAAATGCGTGTGATACCGCATGTGGTGAGAATGAGTATACACTTAAGATAAGTGATGGCGACGGGGTCGACCATCAACCTCAGTGGAGGCTGACCAACGCAACCCATTCACTCTTCTAGCCAATGGGCCGGTTGTTAAGTCTGAGAAGCTGAGGAGCCAAACCCTTTCGTAGTGAGGAAACTATCGGAAATAGTTGTTACGCGATACTACCCTCGTTTGAGGCTGGTGATCTATTCTCGGTGAATGGCACTTACTCTAAGATTGCTTTACAACTCGCTGGCGATCCGCTTGTTGTCTTGCTTTCCTGGGAGGAGCTGATGATAATGAGTACAGGTACAAAAATCACCCTAGTATAAACCTTTGGGGATGGGTAGAGCCTTGACTTCATGACAACGACCCTTTGACCCCATGTTTTTTCTATGTTTTTGTGTGCTGCATTCATGCATCCATTTAATAAAACATTAAAACATTCAAAAAACTTTCAAATTAAACTAAGACTGTGATTGCAAATATCAGAGAAAAAGATTGCATTAATGGATTTCGGTAGAAGGAGAACTCGCCAGTATACCTTCAAGGTTCCAAAGCTAGCGGATTTGAGAAAGTTAGCGAGGATGATCGTTAACCCAGAGGCTTTCAGAGCCAAGCACGGTGGTTTGCTACCACTGTTAAGAGTCCATGTGATTAAGGGGATCATGGACGCGCTCATTCAGTTCTACGATCCGGTTTATCACTGTTTCACGTTCCCGGATTACCAGCTATCACCAACGCTGGAGGAGTATTCTCATCTGACTGATTTACATATCACTGATCGAGCTCCATTTTCTGGACTGGAAGAAATTCCAAAGAATCAGACTATTGCAATAGCAATTCATTTGGACGAGTCTGAGGTCAGGACTCACATGACCACTAAGGGTGGCATCCAAGGTTTGCCATCCCAGTTCTTGACAAAAAAAGCTCTATACTTCGCTAGTATAGGGAACGGGACTGCTTTTGAAAGCATCTTTGTCTTGCTCACCTACGGGTTATTTTTGTTTCCCAACATCAATAACTTCGTCGATATCAACGCTATTAAGGTTTTTCTCATTGGAAACCCTGTGCCGACTTTGCTCGCAGATGCGTATCATTCTGTACACTTGGGAAATTTGTACAGCGGAGGGGAGATCACATGCTGTGTACCTTTACTCTACAAATGGTTTATATCCCACTTGCCCAAGTCTGCTGTTTTTTTGGGATTGCAAGAGTGTCTTACGTTGGTCGCAGAAGATCATGTCTCTTACCAACTCTGATATAGATTGGTGTAATAGGAATTATGAGGGCATCAGAGTCATTGACCATTGTGGAAACTTCCCCAGCGTACCCCTCATAGGAACTAAAGGAGGAATCAATTATCATCCGATATTGGTTCTTCGTCAATTTGGATACCCGATGAGACACATCCCACTGGGTGTTCATCTGGAAGGTCTTTTCTTCAAAGAAGGAGAAAGTGACAGAGCACTAAAGATGGAAATAGTGCAAGCTTGGAAACATGTTCATAAGATAGGACGAGAGTCTTTGGGAAAACCGGACTGTGTCTCGGTGGAGCCTTATCTCCATTGGGTACAAACTAGAGCTCTCAAGCTAAAGATGCCTTATCCTCGTTACGGAATTCTTCCACCGAGGGAAACTGTCATGTACTTCATGACGGAAACTGAAAAGCTTCAGGTTACTCTCAACAAGGTTCAAAAGGAAAGAAGGTCTTGGAAGAACAAGTACCGCACCCTCGACGTAGAGTGTATCCAAATACAGCAACTACTAAAAGAGAAAGATGCTCTGATTGAAATTTTGGAGCAGCATGCTGTAGAGAATCAAGATGACCAAAGGAATTTGCTCGCTCCTTTCACCTGGCAAAGGAATGACAACCCGACAACGGCCCAAGCGCCCCGGTCAAAGAAGAGGACTCGGGACCCATTAGTTTAGGTTTCTGTTTCTGTACTTTGTAATCTACTGTATTTCCATTTCTGTAATCCTTTGGAATTCAATAAAAAGGGGTTTCCCCACTGTTTGATATTTGCAATCTAATTGTCTAAGTTTATTTTGATTTAAAAAAAACAACAATTAATATAATCATTGCATTCATCATTCTCACATCGCTTATTCTCCTTACCTACGAATTTCACGTTTGCGTCTCAATTCTAGAGTCAAACTGTCTCATTCGTACAATACTCGGGCCAATCGTCAGAAAAATATGGATGATCTTGAGGAAGAAAACAAAGAGTTGAAAGAAGAGATCGACTCTCTGAGAGAGGATATGAGAAAGCTTCGTAACAACATGCAAGCCATGGCAGAAGCTCAGCTACAAAGAACTGTGATCTCAGAGATCACCTCAACGCCCATCATAGAAAAGTATGATCCTAGGTATCAGATGCCGAAAGATCGTCCTTGGGGCATGCCTGTTAACTATATCCCGGAAGGATATGTTCCGCCGATCACTGAAGATCAGGGAATCGCAACAGAAGCCGCTGGGCCTGAAGGTTACAAACTTCGGGAAAGCGAAGATGCCAGGGGCATACTGAAGACTCCTGAAGGTTACAAACTTCGGGAGGCTCCAAGACTTACTGCCGTAGTCACGGTACCACCCCCTGTGGTGCACACTGTCCCGGAAGGACAGATTCCACAGACACCTTCTGGTAAGAAGGAAACTATGTTTGACAGAATGGAGGAATTCCAGGAACAGTTCCTGGAAATGCAGAAGGAACTGCAAGCCATTCGCGGTCAGGATCTATTTGGAAAGGACGCCGCAGACCTCAGCTTGGTCCCAAATGTGAAAGTCCCGCACAAGTTCCAAGTACCCGACTTTGAAAAATACAAGGGTAACTCTTGCCCTCAGAGCCATCTGGTGATGTACGCTCGGCGGATGTCAGCTCAGACGGAGAATCAGGACCTGCTGATTCACTACTTTCAGGATAGTTTAACCGGTGCCGCACTCAAATGGTACATGGGTTTAAACCGTACTACGTTCAGTACATTCAGAGATCTTGGTACTGCCTTCGTCCAACAATACAAATACAATTTGGACATGGCACCCGACAGAGATCAACTTAGATCAATGTCACAAAAGGACAAGGAAACCTTTAAGGAGTATGCTCAAAGGTGGCGTGAAATTTCCGCTCAAATTTGTCCACCTCTTGAGGAAAAAGAGATGACAAAGATCTTCTTAAAGACCTTAAGCTCATTTTACTACGACCGAATGGTTGCCAGTGCGCCCAGTGATTTCACCGAAATGGTCGGTATGGGCGTACGTCTTGAGGAAGCCGTCCGAGAAGGACGTTTGGTAAAAGACACTGGATCGACGAGCGGTACTAAAAATATGGTAGTGCTCTCCCTAAGAAAAAATAGCAAGATATTGGGAATATCTCTCTCGGAAAGCAAAGGCGACATTATCAACCAGTAGCAGCTGTAACTCCTGCTATCGGCCCTACGCCTATTCCTACGTATCAACCTCAGGTTGCGCAGAACCTACCTGACCAGCAATGGACACAACAGCCTCTTCAGCAGGCTCGTCCTCCATATAACAACAACCGTACAACACGGCCACCAGGATTTGATCCTATACCTGTAACGTACGCAGAGCTGTTTCCGTTACTGCTGGCTAAGGGGCACATTCAGACTAAGTCCCCTCTTACAGTTCCAGAAAATCCACCTTTTTGGTTTAAGGCGGATCAGACGTGCCCTTATCATCAAGGAGGTTCAGGGCATAACATTGAGACTTGTCTCAATTTCAAATCCGACGTGCAAAAGCTTGTTAGGGGCGGGCTCTTATCTTTCAAAGATACGAATCCCAACGTTCTCACGAACCCGCTGCCTCAACATGAGAAGGCTGCAATCAATTTGATAGAAGGAGAGACTAACGATGTCTATCAAATTCACGATGTACTCTTGTTGAAAACCAACCTGGTCAAGATGCATTGTAGACAGAGTGGATATGGCCATGTGCCACCTCATAATTATCACCAGTGTGATATCTGCTCTAAAGACAACCAAGGATGGTCTGTAGTGCAAGCAGCTCTACAAGAACAGATGGATCTCGGATGGATCCAAGAGCACCGAGTTTGTGGAGTTAAAATGGTCTACACGAATTCTAACGTCATTCAGAACCACGATATCCGTGCAATGAATGTCAACTTGGTGGCAATGAACTCAAGGCAAAGCCAGTATCATAATCTTCCGCGGCACGATTACAGTTCTTGTCTGACTTGCTCGGTAAATAAACAGGGATGCTCTTTCATACAAGAGGCCCTCCAGCATCAGATGGATCTTGGATGGATCCAAGACTACCATGATAGGAACTCCTATCAAATCAACATGGTTCAGATCTTCGATATCCGCGTAATGAATACCAAGCTGGTAGAGTTACATGCTGAGCAGGTCCGACTTGGATTCTTAATATCACATGACTATCAAAGCTGTAAAGCAGGTTACGAAAACGATCGAGGTTGTACCCTTGTCCAGGAGGCACTTCAACACTTGTTAAATCATTGGTGGATGCCACTCTATATGGACGAAGATACTCAGCAGATTAGTATCAATAACAGGAATCCTACTCGTCGTCAAAGTCAGGATGTCCGGTCAATGGGAGCTAACCTAGTGAGGTTACATCGTATTCAAATTGGGCGTGGCCAGGTGCCACCACACAATTATGACCGTTGTAGCGTCTGTTCGAAAAGTAACCAAGGGTGTTACCTTGTGAGAGCAGCTCTTCAGGGTCAGGTCGATCATGGATAAATTCGTCCATATCCAGGTTCAGGACCCATCATTTGGTCGCCGAACTACCTTGCCGAGCAAGTTGAGGATGTTGTCACGATCTCTGGTCATCACAGGACCAGGGATGTTTTTGCCATCATCCCTCTATTTGACGAATCTAGAGTTCCTAACCGGGAACGGATCAAGGTTACTTATGATGGTCAGAAAAATTAGAAGGTTCCCATAGTCATCTATCTACCGGGGCCACTACCGTATGAATCAGTTAAGGCAATCCCTTACAAATACAGTGCAACAACAATTGAAAATGGAAAGGAAATTCCATTAGCCTCCGTCGTGAATATTGCAGACATCAGTCGTGTAACACGGAGCGGTCGAATCTTCAACCGAGGGGTTGGAGAATCCAACAAAGAAAAGGAACTTCAGGCAGAAATTCCTGATCCACCAGGCGGTCAATCCAGTAATCCCGACCTTTCAAAAAATAATGATGAGATGCTGAAGCTCATCCAAAGGAGTGAATACAACATTGTTGATCAACTGTTACAGACTCCTTCAAAGATCTCAGTATTATCACTGTTACTCAGTTCAGAAGCACACAGAGAGGCTCTACAGAAAGTCTTGGAGCAAGCCTTTGTGGAACAGGATGTAACAATCAGACAGTTCGATAGTATTGTCTCTAACATCACTTCCTGCAATAATTTGGGATTTAGTGATGAGGAATTACCTGAAGAGGGTCGCCGTCATAACATGGCACTCAATATCACAGTTAACTGCCAGGGCGATGCTTTAGCCAATGTATTGGTATACACAGGGTCAGCCCTGAATGTTATGCCGAAGTCCACCTTGATGCAATTATCATTCAAGGGCCCTCCGATGAGAGTCAGCGAGGTCGTCGTCAAAGCATTCGACGGATCCAAAAAAACCGTTATCGGCGAAGTTGATCTTCCCATAACTATTGGTCCTCACACTTTCCAAATCACTTTCTAGGTCATGGACATCCGGGCAACGTACAGTTGTTTATTAGGAAGACCTTGGATACATCAGGCTGGAGCGGTTACTTCAACCCTCCACCAAAAGCTAAAGTTCGTCAAGAACGATCAACTTGTCACGGTTTGTGGGGAACAAGCCTTGCTTGTAAGCAACTTATCATCATCTACTTGTGTGGAACCCGAGGAGGTTATTGGAACTCAGTTCCAAGCACTATCGGTGAGCAAGGACAATCAGTTCAAAGAAGGAACTTCAATTTCTTCATACAAAGATGCTATCAAAGCGGTCGAGAGTACCGATACAAAAGGATGGGGACGGCTTGTCATTCCTATTGACAATAAAACAAAGAAGGGTCTTGGTTTTTCTGCAACCTGTACCCAGACAACTGCTAGCGATGAAAGTCTTCATCCCCTTCAAAACTTCTTCCACAGTGGAGGTTTTCTTCACCCAGTGTGTCAGACAGTTCATGCTATCAATGAGGAAGATCCCTCTGACACAGATGAAGAATGGAAGTCCTATCTTAACCAGGACGACTATATGTCTCAGGAAGAGGTGCCTATGCCTTTTTTCTTTCCTACAGAAAGTCCGAGATTTATACCCAGGTCAGACGTTGAAATGATCTACGGAGATTATGATCCGAAAGGATGTCGTGCTCCGCCAAATTCATTAGAGGAGGGCACTCTGATGAAAGACAACTTTGACCATAATTACTATGGCCCGATGGATGGCCTGCCAATGTGGCAGCCTTACCCAGGAAACTTGGGGCAAGAGAGTCAGCCGAACAATGAAAATAAGCTGACCATCATTAAACAGAATACTTGTGTCCCCACCATGTCATGGGATTAACACTCAAGTCATTCGGAAACTACTCAACATGAAGATGAATTCGCAACGTTTGCAGGACTAGAATTCATCAACTATGCTTTTCCCGAGGTCAACGTCATCGAGAGGGATGACTTCTCCAGTTCCAAAGAAGTTTGGGACACTCTGGGAGAACCAAGTGGAAAGTACGACTATATGGTCAAGTACACCGCTCCCGAAAGCTCTCGTATCAGGCTTGAAGATATCCAGCCTACTGGATGGGGAGATGCAACTGAGAGCACCAATACTCTGCAAAATGCAACAGAGGAATCCTCCTACGACAATTCTGCCTGGGAGACAGATTCCAATGATCCTGCTCCACCAGAAATCAGCGTTATTTCTGAAGACAAATCAAGGAAGGTTCCAGACTTTGTGATTCACCGAGGAGTTCACCGCCAGTGGGTTGCTGTCGAGGTTCCGAAGGTCGTTCATCAGTCAAAGTAAATGCCATCTTTAAGCCTTTCACCCTGCCCAGGTGAAACAGATGTTTTGATAGGGCTCGCTTTCTGTAAATTTCCCTCTTCGCTTTTCCCAAAGCGACAGAGTTTTGTTTTATAGGGCTTTAGTTTCAAGATTCGACTTGTACATTAATAAAATAACGTCGTTCTGTAATTTTTGCATTAATTGCTGTTTTCTTTTTTGCTTTTTCAGAAAATGGTAATCCTAAAAAAACATTCAATAATAAAAAAAAAGCAGTAAAATCAAAACACTGCACACACTTACATTTTCTCTATCTCTTCTAAACACGAATCATCACGTCATGCAGATTGCTTGTTTTATACCCCGTTGAAACATACGATCCGATGCCTTCTTTCAACTTTGAGTTCCCGGTATTCGAGGCTGAAGAAGAAGTTGACAACGAAATTCCAGAAGAGATCTCCCGACTACTCAGAAAAGAGGAAAGGTCCATTGAACCTCACAAAGAACCGTTGGAAACGGTGAACTTGGGTTCAGAAAAAGAGAGAAAAGAAATCAGGATTGGAGCACTGCTCAGTCCAACTGCCAGAGAGGGTTTGATAAAGCTTCTCAGAGAATTTCCCGATGTGTTCGCTTGGTCCTATCAGGACATCCCTGGGTTGGATACCAGCATCGTGGAACATCACTTACCGTTGAGATCGGAATGTCCGCCAGTAAAGCAAAGGTTGAGACGCACTCACCCGGACATGGCCATCAAAATCAAAGAGGAGGTGCAAAAACAGATTGACGCGGGTTTCCTTGCTACATCTGAATATCCTCAATGGTTAGCCAACATCGTACCCGTTCCCAAAAGGGACGGAAAGGTCAGAATGTGTGTCGATTACAGAGATCTGAATAAGGCAAGTCCAAAGGACGACTTTCCTTTACCACACATTGACATGCTGGTTGACAGCACAGCAAAGTTCAAAGTATTCTCCTTCATGGATGGATTCTCGGGCTATAACCAGATCAAAATAGCGCCGAAAGACATGGAGAAAACTTCGTTCATTACCCCATGGGGTACCTTTTGTTACAAGGTAATGTCGTTCGGTTTGAAGAATGTCGGGGCAACCTATCAAAGGGCCATGACTACTCTGTTTCATGACATGATACATAAGGAAATCGAGGTATATGTCGATGATTTGATTGCAAAATCAAGAACAGAGGATGAGCACGTTGAACATCTGTCAAAATTGTTCGAACGTCTAAGAAAATTCAAGCTCCGCTTGAATCCTAACAAGTGCACCTTCGGTGTCCGTTTAGGGAAACTACTAGGGTTCATCGTCAGCCAGAAAGGAATTGAAGTTGATCCTGACAAGGTCAAGGCCATTCAAGAAATGCCTTCTCCGAAAACTGAAAAACAAGTCAGAGGATTCCTGGGACGTTTGAACTACATCTCCAGATTCATATTCCTTATGACCGCCACGTGTGCACCGATTTTCAAGTTACTAAAAAAGAACCAGGATTGCGTTTGGTCAGAAGATTGCCAAACCGCCTTCGACAGTATCAAGGAATATCTGTTGAATCCTCCGATTCTATCACCTCCAGTGGAAGGAAGACCACTGATCATTTACCTCACAGTCCTAGAGGACTCAATGGGATGTGTACTTGGCTAACAAGACGAAACTAAAAGGAAAGAGTCTGCCATTTACTATCTAAGCAAGAAGTTCACCGACTGCGAGACTCGGTACACGATGCTTGAGAAAACTTGTTGCGTTTTGGCTTGGGCGACCAAACGTCTTCGCCAGTACATGATTCGTCATACTACTTGGTTGGTCTCCGAAATGGATCCAATCAAGTACGTTTTCGAAAAACCTGCTCTCACGGGAAGGATTGCCCGTTGGCAGATGTTACTATCAGAATATGACATAGAGTACCATGCTCAGAAAGCCGTTAAAGGAAGTATTTTAGCCGATCATTTGGCTCATCAACCGATTGACGATCAAGAATCAATCGAGTTTGACTTCCCAGACGAAGATGTCATGTATCTAAAGATGAAAGATTGCGATGAACCGCTACCCAGTGAAGGTCCAGAACTAGGTTCCCAGTGGGGACTTATCTTTGACGGAGCAGTCAATCATTATGGAAACGGAATTGGGGCAATCATTGTTACCCCTCAGGGTTCCCACATTCCTTTCACTGCCAGACTTACGTTCAAATGTACGAACAACGAGGCCGAATACGAAGCTTGTGTTATGGGTCTCGAAGAAGCGATTGATTTAAGGATAAAAAATTTGGACGTATACGGCGACTCAGCACTGGTTATTAACCAGATAAAAGGAGATTGGAACACATACCAATCAGGATTGATTCCTTACAAAGACTATGCAAGGAGGTTGTTACCCTTCTTCAACAGAGTCGACTTTCATCACATCCCTCGTGATGAGAATCACATGGCTGATGCATTAGCCACTCTCTCTTCCATGATTAGTGTAGGTCGATGGAATGACATACCTAAGATCGACATCATGCGCCTTGAACGGCCCGCTTACATCTTCGCGATTGAAGCAGTCATAGACGACAGACCTTGGTATCACGATATCAAATGCTTCCTTCAGAAACAAGAGTACCCATCTGGGGCACTCAGAAAAGACAGGAAAACCCTCAGAAGATTGGCTGGAAACTTCTTCCTGAGCGGTGACACTCTTTATAAGAGAAATTTTGACATGGTCTTGCTCTGATGCGTCGACAGACCAGAAGCAGACATGCTCATGAAAGAAATTCACGAAGGATCCTTTGGCACTCATGCCAACGGGCACACAATGGCGAGAAAAATTCTCAGGGCCGGGTATTATTGGTTGACCATGGAATCTGACTGCTACAAGTACATGAGGAGGTGTCACAAACACCAGATATACTCCGACAAAATTCATGTACCGCCATCACATCTCAAAGTTCTTTCTTCCCCGTGGCCATTTTCTATATGGGGAATCGACGTGATTGGTATGATTGAGCCCAAGGCTTCAAACGGACATCGGTTCATTCCGGTAGCCATTGACTATTTCACCAAGTGGGTCGAATCAGCGTTATTCGCCAATGTAACCCGACAAGTGGTGGTCCGATTTATCAAAAACAATATCATCTGCCTTTATGGTGTTCCAAGTGAGATCATTACTGATAATGGATCTAACTTGAACAATAAGATGATGAAAGAGTTGTGTGCAGAGTTCAAGATCGAACACCATAACTCATCTCCCTACCGACCCAAGATGAACGGAGCGGTAGAAGTGGCTAACAAGAACATCAAGAGGATTGTTCAGAAGATGGTTGTAACCTATAAAGATTGGCACGAAATGCTACCCTTTGCTCTTCATGGTTATCGCACATCTGTCCGTACTTCAACAGGGGCAACCCCTTTCTCTCTAGTATATGGCATGGAGGCAGTTCTCCCCATAGAAGTAGAGATCCCATCAATCCGGGTATTGATGGAAGCTAAGCTCACCGAGGCTGAATGGTGTCAAAGTCGACACGACGAACTGAACCTTATCGAAGAGAATCGAATCATGACACTATGCCACGGTCAGTTGTATCAACAGAGAATGAAGAGGGCGTTCGACAAAAAGGTCCGACCTCGCATCTTCAGAAAAGGAGACCCTGTGCTCAAGAAGATGCAATCATTTCTCACTGATTCCCGGGGCAAATGGACCCCAAATTATGATGGCCCCTATGTAGTCACGAAAGCTTTCTCAGGCGGCGCCTTGAGACTTGCAACCATGGACGGAGAGGAATTTGCCTTACCCACGAATGTTGATGTAGTCAAGAAATACTTCGACTAAAACTAAAAAAAAAATGTCTCGGTGGATTGAAAACCCGAAAGGGTGGTCCAGGCAAAAGTTAGAGACATGAAAAAAAATCATCCCGATGGATTGGAAATCTCATAGTACAATCCAGGCAAAAGTTAGGGATAATGGCAAGTAACTATGTTCAACAGAGGCAAGTCCCTCAGCAGCAGTTGCATCATCTATCGGAGGAAATCTCCAGTCAAGGTCATCTTCGACAGAAGCTAAGGATGTCCCGAATTCAAAGTTGGTAGAAGGATAGTGGTCGTTATGTTTCAACATAGCCCTTTTCCCTGTAAATTACCATTTTCTAACTTTGTATATATTCTTTGGAATCACGCATTTGGCTGATCTCCATCTTATCAATAAAATTTGAGCCCTTGTGCTTTTGTTTGTAATTCTTTACTTGTTTTAGCTTTACAGAACGACGTTGTTTAAACTTAATCAACGATTCTTGAAACGAAACAAAAACGAATTTACTTGTTAAACTTTTCTGCTTTTAAATTAAAGATGGCATTTCTTTTGACTGTTGAACATCAGAAGAACATCGATCGCTTCTCCCGAAGTAAGCAAACTTCAAAGTGCAGAATCAAAGTACTCCTTCTAAGCCAGTATGCCTGAATGAAGGATCAGCAATGTCAGAGACCTTGTTTCGTCTGACACGCCTCGGCCGAGTTCTCATCTCCTAAGCCCGATCAACATAGCTCCCAATGGGACTATCTCTCCTAAGCAAGGTGGAATTGCTATTTTGAATCAACGGTACTTCTTCGCCCCGCGATGGCCGAGTATCCAATTGTGTTCATCCATTAGTTTGTATGTCGCGTCTGTTTTGTCAGCATATACATACATACATCATGCATTTTTTATTTGCATTTACATTTCATATGGCATCACTATCACTCTAGTCGGTCTTGTCCCCTAGTGGTAGAAGTCCTCTCAATCGAGTTGTCAGTTCTTGCCTCGTCAGGAAATACTGTGTCTGAACAACCTCGCTTCCGGTTTAATTCTGGAAAGAAGTTGGTCCTTGACCACTTTGATAACTTGAACCTCTAAAAAGCCAGAGAAAACTTTCAATAAACATCACTCTTCGCCATTGAAGATGATATCCTTGCTTTCCCGGATTAAGGAAAATCCACAGAGAAAGCCTCGTGATCAGAGATTCGGCAGCACGCCAGTTTTGCTCCAAAAAACCACTGATGAGAAGGTCATTGGCACCTCAAAATTGGATCCCATCATATGGCATTTCTCCGGGAAGATCCCGAGAAAAGTATGATGTAACCCCAAATGAAAACAGTCTCTCAAGAGACTTGCTTTCCCCAGTAGAAACAAATGGCGTCTCCAACGGAGAAGTTTGTACAACTCTACAACTCAGACGACTGGGGTCCCCAGAAAGTCTGACAACAAAACATTTTCTACTCAAATGGCGTCTCCCCAGGAAAATTCGGCGAGAAGTTTGAAGGAAAACCGCTACACATAGCGTCCCTTGTCAATAAAGTTTATTGACAAAAGAAACTAAGACCAGTTCCTTGGTAGGAAACCAGGATCGAGGGGAAGTTGACAAAAGAAACTAAGACCAGTTCCTTGGTAGGAAACCAGGATCGAGGGGAAGTTGACAAAAGAAACTAAGACCAGTTCCTTGGTAGGAAACCAGGATCAAGGGGAAGTTCATTTCAGAGACTGAGACCAGTTCTTGGTAGGAAACCAAGAACGAGGGGAAGTTCAAAAGAAACCAAGACCAGTTCCTTGGTAGGAAACCAAGATCGAGGGGAAGTTTACCTTTTCTAAGCATAATTGCTTAGCTAAAGAAGATGAATGCGTAAGCTACCATTCATAACCACCATCAAAATTTCGGGTATTCCGATATTTAATCTTCTTGCACCCCGAATGCCCGAATCCCTTCGTCATTCACACCTTCGGGTCCAAGAAGATTAAATAGGGGCATCTGTCATACCCCAAATTTTGACCACTTAGATTTCCCATCATTGGGCAAATCATCAGTCTCCCCAAAGATGGGTGAGCATCCACTACAATAAAAATTAGGGTTTCAAGCCCTCTCTGAGCTTTAGACAAAGGCTCAATCAAGAAATGACATGATTTTCAACTTGTCTAATCTCTTAAACATCCACAATGGATCAAAAAGGACTCCCACTTCAAGGATTAAGCACAAGGCTGCTCCCTTCTAGGTGGATCAAGTCTCAAGATCGACAGTGTCACCAAATTAAGGTTTTAGTCGACCAGGGCCTCCAGATGGAAATTTTCATCTGGGCACAAGGCATTGATCCAAAACATGACCTAATATACTTCATGGAACCTCATGAACCCATGCATCAAGTCAATTTTGCCTCAAGGGATGCATTCATCAAAAATCAGGAATTAGGGTTTCTTGACCTAATTCACCCCTAAGTTGACTTTTGGGACAAACCATGAGCCAAGACCTCAAGAGAGGATTTGAGGGTCTCTAATATACCATATTGATCCATTTGGAACAATGGATTAATCCAAGAAGTTTGAGCAACAAGTCTCAATTCCATCTGCACCACAATTAGGGTTTTAAGGGAAAAGTCAACTGTAACTTTGACTTTTGACCAGGACATGCTCCCAAACCCTAATACATGATTGAATATACCCTATGACACTCATGGAACATGTCCATCAAGTTTGATTTAGGTCAAGGACATGATTTCCTGAAGAATTGCACAGTTTGGAATTCATCTGATAAAAAGTCAACTGTGCACAAAAGTCAACTTTGACTTTTTGAGATTTTTCACCAAAATGGATTTTTAACCCTAAAATGATGTTAATGTATGATTTGAATCATCATTCATCAAGAAAAATCAAGAAAAGTGAGATAACTTGTAAAAGGGGTAACCATAAAACTTAGAAATTTTTCTAAGTTAAAAATAAAGTGGCAAGGGTACCAACTTTGAAGGACCATAACTCCTAAACCACAAGGCCATTTTTTCTCATCAAAAGATGGATTTGTAGCCCTCATTATCACCTACAAAAACTTCAACTACAAGTCATTCCAATTCATTAAGGATTTTGAGTTATGGAGTGATCAAAGTGGCTGAAAAGTGAAAAAGTCACTTTTTCCACTAAGTCAGACTCTGCCTCACTTTTTGCCAAATGTAGGGGGATTTTTCACTTGGAATCAAAAGAGATCAAAACCAAACTTGTTCAAACAGTTGTTGTATCATGTAAGAGCTTTCCAAAATGGCCAAGAACATTGCCAAATTCAACCTACACCATGAGATACAACATTGCCAAGTTGCCTTACTGAAATCTGTCAAGGCAAGGCAGAATTTGCAACTTTGGTCGATTTGCCAAAATCAGCAAAATTCAATTGCTCCTATCCACTTGGACACCTCAGAGGATTGAATCTAAATGGGACAATCACTGAGCCAAGCCTCCAAATTCCATGGAACAAGAAATAGCATGTTGAACCTAGAATGGCCAAAATAGGGACAAGACTTCAAATTTGGAATGAGGCATTCAATGGAACCATCAAGGTGGCATGGACTGAGCCATTCTCATCTGAAATCAGTCAAGACTTATCCAAGACCAAGGGGACCAAAGCTCTGTGCCCTAACCTCTAGTCAATGGCTAGAGGAGACTTGGATTTTCATTTGCCAGCATTGGCCAAACCTACTTACCAGCTGCCATGCACTATTCCTTGCAAAACAAACTTGCTCTACTATAAATAGAGCTCAATTGTGGTCAGTTTGAGTACACCAAAGCCATCAAACAGATGCTTTCCTCAAAATCTCTTCTTTCACTCCAATTTTGCCTTCTAAGGCAAGTCACTATCGGGTTTTGAGTTTGAGAGCAATTCCAATCAAACCAATCACTCACACACCTCACATACATCACATATGAGCTGATCAAACACTTAGATTACTTCTGAAACATCAATTTCACAAAATCACCAGCTGGTTGCTCAAGGTTTTAACCAAAGTGCAGCTGAGGTACCACAAAATGATCCGGCCAATTTCAATCAAGTCCAACCATCCAAACACAATCCATAGGGTGTAGGGAAGCTGTTCAGATCATCACCACTCATCTGTAACACCTCCAAATCAAAAATCACTTTGAACTTGCTGTCACGGCTTGGCGATAAGCACATGCTTGGTCATCTCTCAATCTATGCATATTTCCTCGCACAATAATTTGGCCATATGTTCATAATCATGCATGGAATGTTTTCCCTCAATTAATTGCATTGTTTGAATCGTGTATCAAAAATCCTAGTCTTCATGCAGAAATTAGGGTTCTTGAGGTCTCTTCGTGATTTCTTGTTGTATGTTTAATTTAAATGAAATTAAAGTACATAGACATGATCGTGAGGTTGAGACGAGCATAATGATATGTGGATTGCATGATATGATTACGTATTCATGGAGATTGGATAGAAAATGCAAATCTGAGAAACCAAGAACACGCGCGTGTTCTTCAGCTTGTTCTTGACGCCATTTTTAGAAATTCAAATATTTGAATTTTGTGATTTTATTCAATTGATTCAAAAATTAATTTCTCTCTGAGTTTTAATGATTTTGAGTTGATTCCTTTTTTAATAATTCACAAAAATGTTAAAATATTTTATTTTATCAAAAAATCCCAAAAATATTATTTATTTCATATAATTGATATTTTTGCAAAGAATTAATATTTTGATTGTTTTTGGCATTTTAAATATTTTTTCTACATTGATTTTGCAACTTTTAATGCTTTCTAATTATTTTGTAGGTCAATACTTAATTTTTGAAGCATTAATCCAAGATCACAATTTGTTTTCCATGTGTTAAACAATTTTTTATCATTTTAATTGAATTTTTATTCAATTAAATACATTTTGAAAACAAATTAGGGTTTTGGATTAATTCAACCCTCATAAATCATTTTCAAAACTCTTTGGGCCTCTTGAGAGAGTGTAAGACCCATCCCCCCTTGTACAAAAACTTGTTGGGCCTCACTCATTGTATAAATCTCTCTGTACAAGTAAACGGCGCGATCGTCGCCCGTTTAAAAATAAAAATCATCTGGGGCTCTCCTTGAGCTATAAGACCCATTCAAAACACTTTGGGCCTCTATTAGAGTGTAAGACCCAATCCCCCTTTTAACCAAAACATTTTGGGCCTCACTTATTGTATAAGTCCCTCTGCGTTAAAAGAAAACCTCGGCGCGATCGCCATTTTTAAACGAAAAATCATTTGGGCCTACCCTCGTGTTATAAGCCCCACTCTTTTCTTTAAACCTTTTTGGGCCTCTTGAGAGAGTGTAAGACCCATCCCTTTGTACAGAAAACCATTTTTGGGCCCCAGTCACTTGTATAAGTCCCGCTGTACGAAGTCAAACAGTGTGCTCACTGATAAAACCCTGGGCCTCTCCTTGAGCTGTAAGCCCCAAATCTTTCTTTTTCAAAGCACTTTCTCCTTTGATTTTGAATATACTGTTGTTTTCAATCTTTCTTTGTTGAACAACTAACCAAACAGCATGGAAGCACTCCAACCGAGTAAGTGGTTATCGCTTTCATTTACTGCTTTCATATTATAAACTGTTTTGTGGGGCTGCTCACTGTAAGTCTCCTTTCATAAACTCATATCTACTGCGTAATAATAGTATAGATATTTCGAGTTTCCCCGGCTACTACGTCTAGAACTAGGTGACGCCGTTTCATTTATTCATAGAAATAGACGCCTAGATCCCCAATAGGAGCACCAGATACAGTCTTCTCTTCGGCTGTCCTCCTTAGGAATCGTCAAGAAGCTCTACTCCCCAAGATGAATGTATTCTCCGTGAATGGCATCTTTGAGTTTCTTCCAAATTCTCGAACTTTCCTGACTTGATCTATTCCTTGTTGATAGCTTGCCTTGAATGTCTCGGGGTTTGGGTACCCACTACGGTCATAATCTTGGACCTTAACTAAGGAACCCTCTTTAAAAGCTAGAAGTCGCTGGATAGTAAACCTCGCACGTTTACCAGTGGTTTTTATCTTTAAAAGAGTTATCTCTCCTAATGGAAAGGAGATGATAGACCCACGGGCTTCTTAAAAGCATCGGCCTCCTCTTGGGCATTATTCAAGGACCCTACGGCTTCTTAGAAGTATTCACAGCCTCCTCTTAGGCTTCGTATAATGATCTCTTCCTCCGGGAATGATAGCCTCCTCTTGGGCTTCGTACAAGGACCCATCGGCTTCTTAAAAGTTTCCAGCCTCCTCTTGGGCTTCGTACAAATTGTCCCGACGACCTCCTAGAGGTATAGGAACAGAACCTAGTCATCCTCATAGAACAGTCCTTTCATAGAGTCTACTACTGTTTCTCAAAGCATAGTACAAAAGATAAAACTCTAGACACGAACAGTCTAACTTCCTTGAGTCTCAAAAGACATTCTCAAGCGACCCCTTCGTTAAATAGGAAGGAAACCCGCAGACTCGAACAGTCTCAAAACCCCTATGGATTTCCCATTTCCTTAAAGAACAGGAAATAACCCTGATCCTCTGATCAAGCGCCAAAGCATAGCCTTACTTTTAATCAGTCTCTTTATAAGAACTGATTTTCTCTTTTAACCAACATACTGGACCTGTCACTCAACTGAAATAGCCAACCTTTCGCCTCTATCTCGGGCTTTGTACGAGATACAAAACATTCTCTTGCTGAGTATAAAAGACTCTCTTGTTGAGCCAAACTTTTATCCTTCATCTCGGGCTTCATACGAGATACAAAAACACTCTCTTGTTGAGTATAAAAGATTCTCCTGTTGAGTCAACCCTTTTAGCCTCTCTCTCGGGCTTTGTACGAGACACAAAATAGCCTCCTCTTAGGCTTTGTATAATGATTTTCCGAGCGGAAATTAGCCTCCTCTTAGGCTTTGTATAATGATTTTCCTAGCGGAAATTAGCCTCCTCTTAGGCTTTGTATAAGAAAACCACTGGTTGATCCAATCAACCTTTTAGCATCAAAGTTGTGCCTCGTTCACAGCATACAAACATCAAGAACTCCTTCCCCTTTGTCTAATCGCTGTAAGCGGCAAGCCTCTGGATCATCTACATCCATGCCACTGTCCCTCTTTTAGCATGAGAAATTCCTAAGGAAAGATGGCATTGCTCTACACTGAGTTAAAGTCTTCTCCTTCAGGTTAAAACCCTTTCTTCAGAAATTATGGCATTGCTCGGATCCGCGTATCCCAGTTAAAGTAATTCTCCTTCTCCCCTCTTTAGAGATGACAAATTCTCTCTAAAGTCGAGGTCCTTTCGCTTCACGTCTTGGGCGTTGAACAAGACACAAATAGACCTTTCAGCTTCACATCTTGGGCTTTGAACAAGACATAAACCACCTTTCGCTTCACGTCTTGGGCTTTGAACAAGACACCAAAACACCCATTTCCTCCCATAGAATAGGAGGAACTACGAACACTCTGATTTCCCTGTTTCGGTAAACGGGAATACGTAGGCATAAGATCGAAAGAAAAGATCTTAGCGAGCGCAATCAACAAAAAACCCAAATCCCATATCTCCATCAATCAAAAGCAGTATTTCAAAAGCATCAGTCCTAACATCCTAATCCTTGTTCCCTGCCAGAAACCGTCTGCCCAGGTAAAAAGAAAGAAAACAGTATTGGCGAAAATACAAATAACCAGTACAAAGGCCCCCCACATTGATAGCATTCGTAACCTAACAGACCGCTATTTAAACTCAGTATGCAAAGCAGGGTTAATTGGAGACATCTATTTCCCTTCCTTATTCAGCTCACAATAGGATAAAAAATGAATCGACCTGTAGTCAAAGCTCAAACCGCAGAGAGCGACCAGCGCTTAAGAACCGCGTCCAAAATCGCTCGCTACACTTATTTAGCTCACAATAGGATAAAAAATGAATCGACCTGTAGTTTAAGCTCAACCGCAGAGAGCGACCAGCGCTTAAGAACCGCGTCCAAAATTGCTCGCTATAATATTCAACTTTTCAAACCTCTAAACATCCATGAAAGATCAAGAGGACTCCCATATCAAGAATCAAGCACAAGAGTGCAACACTTCAAGAAGATCAAGCCTCAAGATCACCAGTGTCACCAAATTAGGGATTTGGTCGACCAAGGCCTCCAGAGAGAAATTTTCATCTGGGCATGAGCCAATACTTCAAAAAATGATCCAAGAAGCTAAAAGGGACCCCATGGATCCAATCATAAGTTCAAAATATCATCAGGGGATGCATTCATAAAAAAATCAGGAATTAGGGTTTTTTGACCTATTTCACCCCTAATTTGACTTTTGGAGCAAGGCATGAGCCAAAATCTCAAGGAATGTTTTAAAAGACCTCCAATATCTCATATTGATCCTATTACAAGTTCAAATGGACACAAAGAACTTGGTCCATGAGCAATATAAAGTTGCAAATTCATCTGGACCACAAACTAGGGTTTCTGAGAAAAAATCAACCATACCTTTGACTTTTGACCAAGACGTGATCTCAAACCTTGGGACATGATTCAATACACTCTAAAATACCTATGAATCCATCCATTAGGTTTGAATTAGGTCAAGAACTTGATTTCCTAGAGAATCACAAAGTTTGAAATTCATCTGACAAAAAGTAAACTGTGCCCAAAAACCAAGTTTGACTTTTGAGATTTCTTAACAAACATCGCTTCTTTAAGTCAAGAACAATGTTAACTCATGGTTTGGATCATCATCCATCAAGAAAAATCAAGAAAAGTGAGGTTACTTGCAAAAGGGGTAACCTTAAGAAACTTAAAATTTCTCTAAGTTATGAAAAAAAGGGTGATTTTTCCCAACTTTGCAAGGTCATAACTCCCAAACCACAAAGCCATTTTCTTCCATCCAATGCTCAAATGAAAGCTCTCATTACATACTACAAAAGTGTCACAGTGCTCCATGAGCCAAAAAAGCTTGGATTTTGAGTTATAGGGCCATGAAGTTAGGGTTTCAAAAGTTTTGAACTTTGACACTTAGTGAAATTTTTGGACATAATCTATCATGTATTTTTACCAACTTTGAGGCCATTTTTCATTATGATACAAGATGAATCAAGACCAAAGTTAAACATCAAAGTTGAAGTATGATATAGGGGCTTTCTAAAAAGTACAAGAGCCTCCCATGATTCAACTTGAGCAAGAAGTTATAAGCTTCCCAAAATGGCATTTTCACCCTGCCTACACAACAACATTGGTACATGACTTGTATCCCACGATTTCTTGAGCCAATTTTGGACACTTGAATCATTGTATTTCTGTCCAAAATCAACATCAATGATGAGGAATCTGAGCATAAGACCACCAAGTCAAAAATCCTATCCCTTAGGCATGTGGCATTCAAGATTCATTTCCAAAACTTTCAATTTTTTCATAAGTTATTCAATGGGTGCATAGAGGTGGCATGAACTGAGGAATTGTTATTCAAATAAGTCAAGACATATCCAAAGTTCAGAAGACCTAAACCTGCAAAGCTGATCTCAAGTCAATGGCTAGAGGAGACTTTGGCTACATGTAATGCCCGGATTTGTTTAATTGTATTTATTTATTTCATTTATGTGAATTTTGTGAAATGTGTGAATTTATTGTATTTTACCTGCTAATTGAGTTAATTGGTTAATTTCCCTGATAGGTAAAATATTTGCAATAAATTATAATTTCTTTTCAACTTTTATTTCCCGAAATATATTTCATCGCTGTTTATGTTTTACCGCGTGTTGAGAGCGTCTACGAGATATTTGAGCTGAGGGGTAAAATGGTCATTTTAAGGGGTAGATATTTTAGAAAAATTATATATTTTTATAAATAGAGATTGGAGAGAAAAAGAGAGAAAAGAAAGAAAAAGGAAAGAAAGGAAGAGGAAGGAAAAGAGAGGAGAAGAGGAAAATCGAAGAAAACTCCGTTACAAGCGCGATTAATCGGGTAAGGGTGAGAAGTTTCGATTATATCTTACTTGTATATGAATATGTATGTGTGTGTTTGAATGTTTACTTGTTTCTCATAGTTTTTCAATTATAGGTCGAAATGAGAAAAATGAATAGAAATTGATGTTTTCACGGGCGGAAATCGATATGAATCGCGTAGTATGATCACACTATGCATATGAACATTTGTTGATACTTGTTATGCTGTTTGGAACTGATTTGAGATGAAAATGGTGATTTTTGGAAAGGACTGTCGAAGGGTTATTTTTCTGGAAATCGCAGTGCGCGCTTAGCGCGCAGGCGCCCACTTAGCGCGGTCTGGAGAATTTGCAACCTCTCCAGGCAGTGAGGAGCGTGCTTAGCGTGGGGTGGAGCCCGCTTAGCGCGACCTGGAGCAAAAATAAAACTTGTTTTTTTTCTAAAATCCATAACTTTTGATCTGTAACTCGGATCGAGACGTTCTTAGTACCGTTGAAAAGCTAATGAGATGTTCTTTCTTATAAAAATGGTTTTGAGATGAGTGGACGATTTAATTGTGTTTGGAATTTGGAAACGTGTCGTTTTTTCGACTTTTATCGTCGTAATTGTGTGCGATTGATGTGTTATCATGCGATGTGCTTTTGATATATAACGTATAGCTTGTGTGTTATTATATGATGTTGAAGCATGTGATAAGTTGTTTAATTGTTGTGGCCTTATGGAAAAATACTTTGTTGACTTGAATACAAATGTATGGTATTAATGTATGTTGTTGTGGGTAGCCTTCGTGGCGTGAATCCTAGTGTTGTGAGTATCATTGTATGATGGCAGGATTGTTGTGGTTGATGTTGAGTAATTCTTGATGTGAATTGATATGAGTGTATATGCTAAAATGCTAATTGTTGTGGTTTGTGGATTATGATGAAATGCATTGTTTATGTGAAATTCAATGTGTGTTATTTGGTGGCCTTATGGCAAGTAAAGGCATTGTTTAAATTGATTTCCAATGTATGAATAATGATGAAGAGATAATTCATATTGTTGATTTGTGAATGTGCATTTGTTTGCCATGAGTCGTTGATATGACATGCATCATGATATGCACCTTGTGATGTCGTGTGCCCTTGTGGGGTGTGAGCAACGAAACGATTCCAGAGGGAATCTACTGTAATGGTCGTGTGCCTTATACAAAGAGGACCTAAAGCGACGTTATAGACGATTGTGTGTCTTATACAAAGAGGACCTAAAGCGATCGGATCGTGTGCCTTATACAAAGAGAACTTAAAGCGATCCATAAACGTCTTGTGCCTTATACAAAGAGGACCTAAAGCGACGGGGAACATCGTTTGCCCGACGGGGAGTTACACTAAGTAACAAGTGATGGTTCCAATAATTCCTGAGTGAATTAATGATGATGAGAATGATGGATGGAATGGTACCGCATGCATAGAGTCGTTGTGTCGGTCTCTGTGCATTTGTATAAATCATGAATGGATTGATTATGTATGGGAAATCATGAATGGATTGATTATGTGTGGGAAATTGTGAATTGATTGAGTATGTGTTGAGCTCGTGATAGCATTGGTAATTTGATATGCATTGGTTACGGATGATATGTTTTATGTATAGACATATGCTATGTTTTGTGGGGATGTTGTACATTACAATGATTGTATTAATTCTCTATGATATGCTATATATGAATATATGTGATGTGGTTGTGTGTTTCCATATGTCATAACTTTGGTATGCCTTATGTGTGAATATGTGATTATGTTGGTATAATTGATATATGCTATGTAGTTGGATTATTAGAAATATGTTATGTATCAGTGGCATGCTATCTGTATTAGTATGTGATGCTTGTGGTGAGAATAATTATGCATGTGAATTTATATGTGTTTGCATATTATTATGCAATCTTGATTTAGTTGTTATTTCTCACCCTTCTGCTGTGGTTTGTTGCTCTATGAGGCAATTGCAGATTAGTATCTTGGAGGCTTTTGTGAAGATTAGTTCTCCATCTTTGTGTCGGCCTGTCTGCTCTGATACGTAACACGGGAGTCGGGGAACGCTTTTGTTATATATGTATACATTTGTTGGATCTATTTTGTATTACCTTTGTATGAATATTTTGATGTTATAAAACAATTTATTTTGTAAAATGAGTCAGTTATGGATCTTTCCGCTTTATTCCATAATTGAACTTTCCTTTTGTTGGAAAAAGTTTCCCATTTATGTTTATTCCATTTTGTGTTATGTATCAAATTTATGAGCAGGGATTGTGTTTTCTTTCTTTAAATATGGCATCCTTGTTTCTATCTAAGAATAAAATTTTTATTTACTCTGATTTATTTATGTATTATTTATCCGCGATGGGAATTGGGGTGTTACACTACATGACAAAACTCAATGGATAATAGGGTGATCCAACCTCTAATCACTATTCCTTCAAAAACAAACTTCCTATATTATAAATAGAGATCATGTGTGACTGATCAAACCACCCCAAAACATCAGAATTCATGTTTTCCTCCAAATCACTCTTCAAAACCATAATTTCCTTATTTGGCAAGTAACATGCGAATTTTCAAATAGAGAATGATTCCACCATAACCAATGATCCTAACGCCACACATACATCATATAGAAACTATCCAAACACTTCTCCATCATTTGTAACCTCAGAATCACAAAGCTCAAAATCCAACTTAGGCCTATTTGCAGTTTAGGTACCACAACAAGTTCCAGGTGTTTCCAATCAATTCCAAGCTTCCAAACACCTTACATAAGGCCCAAGGAAGCTGTCTAGATCATCAAAACACTTCTGTAACACCTAAAACTGAGGATTTGATTTCGTCTTGCAGAGGTAAGCCTGACACTCTCAAACTCTATGATCCATGTATCATAAATGTGTTTTCAAGTTACAAACATGTTTCTGCACTTATGTAGAGTGTTTTCCCTCAATCAATTGCTTTGTAGCTATCGTGTATAGGATTTCATAGTGTTCTTACAGAAATTAGGGTTCATGTGTTCATCACTTGATTTCTCACTCCACACTTAAAATAAATGCAATTAATTGGTACAATTGGAATCCTTGTTCAAAAACGAACAACTTTCATGTTTACAAAAGTCAAAACCTGAGTAATCAGGGAGATATGAGAGGTTTTGCAAATCTGGTCATGGAGGTTCGCGCGAGGAAGAAGAAGATGGCCTTGGCGCCATTTTTTTGAATATTTAAATATTTGAATTTTTGTTATTTTCTTAATTGATTTCAAAAATTAATTTCTCTTTGATTTTTAATCATTTTTTATTGATTCTTTTTTTCAAAATTCACAAAAATATTAAAATATTTTATTCTACAAAAAAATCAAAATTATATTATTTTTTTAATATATTTTGAATTTTTGTAAAGATTTTCATTTTAATTGTTTTTAAAACATTTTTAATGAAATTTTTCTCTTGATTTTTCAAATTCAAATGAATTTCAAGCTTTCATATAAATAAAACATGATTTTTCAAAACATTTTCAAAGTTCACAACTTGTTTTTAAATATAAATGATATTTTATATAATTTTTTATTTAATTTTCTTTGAAAAATTATTTTTTTAATTAAAATTTAAGGTTTTCCCTTTGATTTTAATTTTTCAATACTTTTGGGCCTCTTTGTAGAGTGTAAGACCCATTCCTTTTTGTACATAAATAATTTTGGTCTCAATCATTGTATACGTCCCACTGTGGTTTTTCAAAACCGCGGTGTGATCGTCGCCTTTCAAATAAATCATTTGGGCCTCTCCTTGAGTATAAGCCCCATTTTTCTTATTTTGGGCCTCTAATAGAGTGTAAGACCCAAACCCTCTTTGTACATAAACAATTTTGGGCCTCTGCTATAGTATAAGTCCCACAACGTCTTTCGATATCGCAGTGCGATCCTTATTTAAAAAAAAGTCAATTGGGGGCTCTCCTTGAGTATAAGGCCCAATCGTTTGTACATAAACTTTATTTTAAACAATAAACAACTTCCATGGGCCTATCCTTGAGTTATACACCCCATACCTCTGTTTTCAAAATCATCTGTCTGTTTTAAACTAGTACTAAGAGGAGCATTACTCCCGGTGAAACTGCTCTTAGACCACTTGGGCCTCTCTTTGAGTTATAAGCCCCAAACTTTCTTTTCTTTTAAAACAACTTTCTTTTAATTCAAATTCAAATTCAAAGTTTTCTCAAAACTTTATTCAATTTCTTAAAACCCTAATCCTACAGTTGTAATCAGTACAATCAATTACAATACACTTGGGCCTTTGTTCAGAGTGTAAGACCCGATATCTTTTCAATTCAATGCATACTTGTTTATATACCTGTTGATTCATTTATTTGTATATACTTGTGCATATCTGTTTAGAGTTTCCCTAGCAGTTAGGTCTACATTTAGGTCAAACCAGAGGTTAATCCTAACATAGTCAAAATTAGTTCCCTCATAGTAAATTCCCTCAATACAATCTACCTCCTCTTGGGGTTATTCAATATGGAACAGAGAAAGGCATTATTCCCGGTGAAACTTTTCTCAATACTGTCAAAACTTAGAAGCATATATATACAAGAAATTCATTTCCCCAGAGAGGATTAATTCCCGGTGAAACCTCTTTTGAATTTCTTCAAACCTTAGAATTGTTCAACAAAGAAAGAACTTATTCCCGGTGAAACCTTTCTTGAACTTTTCTTAGACTTGGACCCACAGGATTCCTAGAAGTATCCTCAGCCTCATTTTGGGCTTAGTGCAAGGACCACCAGGCTTCTTAGAAGTTCCACAGCCTCCTCTTGGGCTTAGTACAAGGACCCACAGGCTTCCTAAAAGCATAGGATAGAGATTAGTCATCTCTGCTAGTTCAATCCTCGGGAGAGTCAAATTTCCAGAACATCAATCACCAGGGTTGATCTTCATCCCTTAAACCCAAAGCCTTCTCTTGGGAATCATACAAAGATCTTTCTACACTAGAGTCTACCACTTTTTAAGAGACTTGGATAGTCTCAGCCTCCTCTCGAGCTTCATTCAAGTAGACTTGGAAAGTCTCATTATCATAGTCTCCTTTTTGACTTCACACAGAGACCCTCAGGTTTCCTAAAAAAGCACAGGATAGATCCTGATCGTTTTACCAATACACCAATCTCCAGTAGATTTGAAAAATTCTAAGGTTTTCCAACTCACCTTTGAACTTCCCTGACCCCCCAACCAAGCTTAAAATTTCACCTTAAACATCCCAGCCAGGGTCAATCAACAAATCCCCAATGAAGCCAGAACCCCATGGCATCTGGTATTTCAACTCTTCCCTGATTCCCAACAAGAGTAAATTCCTTTTGGATTCCCCAATATAATTTAAATCTGCTCCTGGATTTCAATAAGTCCTCAGTAAGAGACAACCTCTTCTTAGGCTTCATATAAGAATTTCCCCAATCAGCCTTAATCTTGGGCTTTGTACAAGACAAATAAAACTCTCCCCAGAGGAGTCATTGTCTTTTAGCTTCAACCTTGGGCTTTGAACAAGGCACACAAAAATCAACATCCTCTCAGATGAGACCTCTCTGTAGGAAGATACCCTTTCTATACATCACATATCAAAAACAAACAATCAAAACCTTTTTCCACATAATTGATCTAAGTGGCACACTTGTTTATTCAAAATCCAAGCTGGAGTCCTTCCCTTATCCTGGCCAAAATTCCTTTTTCATCTAACTGCTGTAAGTAGCAAGCCTCTGGATTCTACACATCCAAGCCAATGTCCCTCTCTTAGCATGAAAAATTCATAAAGGAAAAAGTGGCATTGCTCTACACTGAGTTAAAGCTTTTTCCTTCCTGACATTTCTCTTATAAAAAAAATTATGGCATTGTTGGATTCCACACATCCCAGTTAAAGTAATTTTCCCTATAACCAATCAACCAACATTTTGGGATGAATATGTGAGATATCTCCCTTTAGAGATGACAAATTCCCTCTCTCAGTCAAGATTTAGCTTCAATCTTGGGCTTTGAACAAGACACAAATACTCTTTTAGCTTCAATCTTGGGCTTTGAACAAGACACAAAAACTCTGGTAGCTTCAATCTTGGGCTTTGAACAAGACACCAAATATCTTTCCTCCCATAGAATAGGAGGAACTACGATTACTCTGATTTTCCAAATCTCTTTACGGGAATACGTAGGCATAAGATTGTGAAATCTTAGCGAGCACACAAATCAATATCTTAGGTCCAGTACCTTCCCAAAAATAATAGAAAAACCCGAAAACAACAAAAACATTCTCTCTACACTCCCAAAGGAGAAACTTTACCAATCCATAGCAGATAAACACAAGAAAGCATTTCAAAATAGCAAAAATACATGCAAAAGAAGGTTCCTATAGATTAGTATAGGTACTCTGGGTGTTAATAGCTTCCCTTTGTATAACCAGACCCCGATCCCCGATCTCTTAGCATTTGTTAAAGAAAACATTTGCATGCAGGATTAGTTTAAGATATCTTCCCCTTCCTTTCTAGCTTCATAGGATATATACAAAAATCAGAAGGTAACACCAAATCATGCGGTAAGGTGGTCGCGTCACCAGGAAAAAACCGCACGCTACAGAAAAATGGCGACTCTGCTGGGGACAATAGGATTAGATTTCCTAAGAGGTCTAGGCCTTGTTTTTCATTTATTTTTCTGTTATCTTACTTGCTTCCACATTATTTATATATATATATATATATATATATATATATATATATATATATATATATCATCTGCTGTTATATTACTTGATATCCGTGTTTACAATACTTTTATCTGGGAATACGATTAATACGCATGTCGTGAGTCCGAGAGAACATTAAGATAAGTGGTGGCGTATTCAGGGAGGCTTATAGGGAGTGAATCCTGACCAAGCTAACTTGAGAGTCCACCGAATCAGTGGAGGTGCCCGCGTGGAATTACCAATATTGAACGAGCATGTCGTGAAAGCATTGTTTTTTCCCATTGGGTTACCCTTGAAACTGAGGATTAGTAGACTTTTAACCATTTGACCATTAGGTAGTGCGGTGACTATCGGGAATAGTTGATACGCGATACTACACTCAAAAGAGATTCATCTTGGGATATTACAGCTCTCATGAGTCAATCGGTTTGCTGTTAATATCCTCAAGAGGGGTCAATGATTTTGGGAACCTTTATTAGGACCTGTTCTACAGGTACAAAAATTGACCTTTAGTACACACCTTTGGGGATGGGTAGATCCATGGCTCCATGCTCGTGACGATGAACCCTTAAACCCATGTTTTCAAATGTTTTTCTTTGCTGCATTCATGCATTCATTAAAAAACTCTTTTCAAACAAGAAATTTTTTTTCTAAAAGAACTAAAACAATAATTGCAAATATCAGAAGTTGCGTTATGGATTTCGGTAGAAGAAAAACGCACAAGTACACCTTCAAGGTTCCAAAACTGGAAGATCTAAGGAAATTGGGAAGGATGATTACTAATCTCGAAGCTTTTAGAGCTAAGCACAGAGGAATGTTGTCTATTTTGAAGGTCAACATGGTTGAAGGGATCCTGTCTACACTGGTTCAGTTCTACGATTCTGTATACCACTACTTCACTTTCCCAGATTACCAGCTCACACCAACACTGGAAGAGTACTCCCACCTGATTGATTTACCTATCACTGATAAAGATCCATTTTCCAGATTGGAAAAAATTCCAAAAGATCAAGCCATTGCAAGAGCAATCTCTTTGGAAGAATCAGAAATCAACACTCACATGACCACCAAGGGAGGAATCCAGGGTTTACCGGCTAAGTTCCTGATGGAGAAAGCTCTTTACTTTGCTAGTATAGGAAATGTAACTGCTTTCGAGGATGTCTTTGTTCTGCTCATATATGGGTTATTCCTCTTTCCCAACATTGACAACTTCGTCGACACCAATGCTTTTAAAATATTCTTAATTGGGAATCTAGTCCTAACCTTGCTCGCAGATGCTTATCATTCTGTACACTTAAGGAATTTGTACAGTGGAGGGATGATCACATGCTGTGTACCATTACTCTACAAATGGTTTATTTCCCACTTGCCCAAGTCTACTGCTTTTTGGGATCACAAGAGTAGTCTGCGATGGTCGCAGAAGATTATGTCTCTTACCAATTCAGACATAGATTGGTACAATCGGATTTACGAAGGGATTAAAATCATTAACAAATATGGAAATTTCCCCAATGTACCCCTCATTGGTACCAAAGGAGGGATCAACTATCATCCAATTTTAGCTCGCCCTCAACTTGGATACCCGATGAATAATATCCCACATAATGCTCATCTGGAAGGTCTTTTCTTCAAGGAAGGAGAAAATGACAGGGCACTAAAGAAAGAAATAGTGTATGCTTGGCAACATATTCACAGAAAGGGGAGAGAGTCCCTAGGGAGGCCAAATTGCATCTCTGCGGAGCCTTATCTCCACTGGGTGCAACTAGAGCCATCAAAATGAGAATGCCTTGCCCTCGTCAAGAAGTTTTTCTATTAAAGGAATCTGTCCTTTATTTCATTTCTGATACAAAAAAACTCCAGATCGCTCTCAACAAGGTCCAACGTGAGAGGAACTCTTGGAAGAACAAGTACCAGATTCTTAATTTGGAATATACTAAGATTCAGGAACTGCTAAAAGAAAAGGATGCTCTGATTGATATATTAGAGCAGCACGCCATAGAAAGTCGGGAGGAACGAAGGAATTTGCTATCTCCTTTCACATGGAAAAGGATCTTCGACCCGACAACAGCTGAAGGGGCCCGATTGAAGAAAAGAAAAGTTCAGGAACCAGCATCTGAGCTCTCCTCAGAGAGAACTCAGGATCCATAGGCCAAATTTTCCTTCTCGCACTTTGTAAAATACTGCACTTTTCCCTATAAAATACTGCAATCTTTCGAGTTCAATAAAAGGGTCTCCCCCGCTGTGTGATATTTGCAATATAATTGTTAAAAGTTCTTTTGAAAACAAAAACTAAAAAATATATATCATTCTCTGCATATCATTCATCATTCTCACATAACACATCTTTGTCATTGAGTCTCACATATGTGTCGCACTCTAGAGTCAAACTGACTCATTCGTACAATACTCAGGCCAATTGACAAAAGAAAATGGACGATCTCGAGGAAGAAAATAGAGAGCTGAGAGAAGAAATCAACGCTCTAAAGGAAAGTTTGGAGAAACTCCACAACACGATGGAATCCCTGGCAGCAGCCCAGGAACAGCAACATCAAAGGACTGTGATCTCAGAGATTACGTCTACACCCGCATTTAAAACACCTGGCAGTCATCCTCAGTACAACATGCCTAAAGGTTTCCCCTGGGGCATGCCTCTCAACTTTATACCTGAAGGATACATCCCACCGGTCACTGAAGACCCGGAAGCCGTAGCAAGAACCACCAGACCTGAAGGTTACAAACTTTAGGTAAATGAAGATGCAAGGGTTACAATAGAAACTCCTGAAGGTTACAAACTCCAGGTCACTGAAGCGCCAAGAGTTACCGCCGTAATGACTATACCTCAACTGGTGGTACACACTATCCCAAAGGAACATATTCTGCAGGCCGCTTCTAGAAGAAACGGAGACGTATACGAAATGATGAATGAATTCCAGGAACAATTCTTGGAAATGCAGAAGGAACTACATGCCATTTGCGGGCAAGACTTGTTTGGTAAAGACGTCGTTGACCTTTGTTTAGTCCCTAATGTAAAGATACCGCACAAATTCAAGGTGCCTGACTTTGAAAAATACAAAGGCAACTCTTGCCCTCAAAGTCATTTGGTAATGTACGCCCGGAAAATGTCTACCCAGACAGAAAATCAACAGCTACTAATCCATTACTTCCAAGACAGTTTAACCGGTGCCGCACTCAAATGGTACATGGGTTTAAACTGCACCAAGATCAGTACTTTCAGAGATCTCGGGGCAGCCTTCGTTCAGCAGTATAAATACAATTTGGACATGGCGCCAGATAGGGACTAGCTCAGAGCAATGTCACAAAAGGATAAAGAAACCTTCAAGGAATATGCTCAGAGATGGCGTGAAATCGCCGCCCAGATCTGTCCTCCTCTTGAGGAAAAGGAAATGACAAAGATCTTCCTGAAAACATTAAGCTCATTTTATTACGATCGAATGGTTTCCAGTGCGCCCAGTGACTTCACTGAAATGGTGAACATGGGAGCACGCCTTGAGGAAGCAGTCCGAGAAGGACGATTGGTCAACGATGCAGAGCCATCCGATAGTACTAAAAGATACGGTAATGCTTTCCAAAAGAAGAAAGGGCAAGATATCAGTAATATCTCTCTGGGAAAGCAAAGGCGAAGGTATCAACCTGTAGCAGCAATAACTCCTGCTATCAACCCAACGCCAGCTCCGACATATCAACCTCAGGTTGCTCAGAGACAACTAAGTTAACAACAGTATCAGCAAAGGCAGCAACAGCCTCTTCAGCAGGCTCGCCCGTAGCACAATAACAATAATCTTACTACACGATCACCAGGGTTTGACCCTATGCCAATGTTATACTCAGAATTATTTCAACTTCTACTGGCCAAGGGGCACGTTCAGACTAGGACTCCTCTTGCAGTACCAGAAAATCCACCTTTTTGGTTCAAAGCAGATCAAACTTGCCCTTACCATCAAGAAGGATCATGACATAACATTGAGAATTTCCTCAGCTTCAAGTTTGATGTACAGAAGCTCGTCAGAATTGGGGTTTTATCTTTCAAAGATACTAATCTGAATGTTCAGACGAACCCGTTACCGCAACATGAGAAAACTACAGTGAATTTGATAGAAGGAGAACCTGGAAGCAGTTATCAAATTCACAATGTACCATTACTGGGAACCAACCTGGTAAAAATGCATTGCAAACAGAGCGGGTACGACCATGTGTCATCTCACAACTATCATCAGTGTGATATCTATTCCAAGGACAATCAAGGATGTGTCATAGAACAAACAGCTCTGCAAGAGCAAATGGATCTAGGCTGGATTTAGGATCACATAATTCGTGAAGTAAACATGGCCCATACACATCGAAACATTGTTCAAAACCATGACATTCGTGCAATGAACGTCAATCTAGTGGCAATGCATTCAAGACAAAGTCAGTATTACAATTTACCACGACACGATTACAATGCTTGCCCGATTTGCTCAAAAGACAATCAGGGATGCTCTTTTGTACAAGAGGCCCTCCAGCGTCAAATGGATCTCAGATGAATCCAATACTACCATGAAAGGAATGATCATCAAGTTAACATGGTTCAGATTTTTGACATCCGCTTAAAGAATACCAGTCTAGTGGAATTGCATGCCAAGCAGGTCAGACTTGGTTTCTGGCCTCGCACGATTATCAAGATTGTAAAGAATGCTACGAAAATGACCAAGGTTGCGCGCTTGTACAAAGAACTCTTCAACATCTGTTGGACCACTGCTGGCTCCCAATCTACCAGGATGAACACACGCAGCAAGTTAGCATAACTAATGGGGATCTGTCGCAACTGCGAAAAACAACCGACGGAAACAGAACAGAAGAGTCGCCACCGAACGCTATTTATCCTGACGCATGGAAAGGAAATGATTGAAAAAACCTCAAAAGAGAGAAGACATGGTCATCGCAACCATAGTCCGGGTTCGGGAGTCGGTTATGCGAGGGGAAGGTATTAGCACCCCCACGCATCGATCGTACTCGATGGGATCCACGCTTGTTGTCTAATCAAAGGGTGAGTTATCTAAAGCCTACTGCTAAACGGAAACGGGAAGGGAAAACAAAAACGGACTCGCAAGGATCGTCACAATCCTATTCCTACGTATCTTCGTGGACGAACGAAGAATCAGAGTCGACGTAGTTCGACGGACTACGCACTAATGGGGGAGGTTGCTCGCCAAGACATCGCCGTCTTGTGCCTACGTATCCTCAATCGGACTAGAAAGAGGAAATCAGAGCAGTCGTAGTTCGACAGATGAGTCGAAAAGGTCTCGATCGCACTAGGGCGAGAAAAAAGGGAAGTTAGTTGTTAGTGTGCTCGCCAAGATATCGCCACTCGTTCCTACGTATCCTCAATCAGACGAGAGAGAGGAATCAGAGCATCTGTCGTTCACGGACTACGAAAATAGGAGAAGGGTGCTCGCCAAGACTTCGCCGTCTTGTGCCTACGTATCCTCATTCGGACGAGAATGAGGAAATCAGAGCAATCGTAGTTCGACTTACGAGTCGATGAGCGTTTTTTTTACGAGCGACGAGCTCTTTTCTGAAAAATGATTTGAAACCCAACAATCCCGAAGGATAAAAAAGATTTGATCTTGGTTTGTGTTTTTTAGACAGAAGTGAGTTGAAGTTAGTTTGAAACTCACATTGCACTAAAGTCTATGACATAGGAACGAATGCGTCGCATGGTCGCCCCAATGAGATGTATGCTAAACACTCTAGAAGAGTGAAGGGAGACCTCGTTGCATTTATTAAGTGTTTTAGACTTGTTTTTGAGATTAGAAGAGAAGACTCAAAGTTGAAAGAAAAACACTAAGGGAATTCTATCCTAATGTTATCATGCAATGGTGACCCTAAGGTTGAGGTTAGGAGGGAGCTAACTTAATGTTATCATACAAATCACTGAACTAAAGTTAGGTCGAAGGGGAATAATATGCATACACAATATTAACATTATACAACGAATGAAAAGAAAGGTGCACGGATTTAAATCATGACGGAAATACGTGAATCAAGTGTGAAACCTACAACAACGAATTTAATCGAATATAATCATAACGATATTGGATCGTCAAAAGTTAGCACAAATTGAAAAAAGATAAATTGCTACCACGTAAGCGGTCATCGCAAATCGAATCAAGAAACAACAAGGTACTAAAAAATCATAAATTGCGAATCGAGATGCGAATCGGTAAGCACAAAAAAGTGGATTGTCACTATGCTAAACCGTCGGACACATGTAAATTTGAAATACAAGGATAAATAAATATAGCACATCGCACGTAAATCGATAAAAATCACCGCTAACTTGCTACACTTAACGTGGTCATCGCAAGAGGGTCCAAAAATGGTACAGATCTAAATATAATAGAAGGCAAAAGGAATTTTAAAGTGCTAATAAAATAAAAAAAAATCAAAAATATTGCTAACGCAAAAATGCGATCATCGCAGCCAGATCGAACCAAACATAAATGTCACACATCATAACATAAATATGTGAATAGCGAATCGACACAATTTGATCCGAAAAAAATAAAATAAAATTAACAATACATATATACAAATTAAAACAAAACTATGTTAAAACAAAACTATATTATATTAAAACAAAATATCATATATATTATAATATATATTAAAATGTTAGTTATTTATATGTATTATAATATATATTAGAATAGTAACTGGAAACGTTACTACCAGTAACCATGGCATGGATGTACTCTAAGTAGAAATTATACGCATGAAACATATAGTATGAAAACGTACCTGCCAGTTATTTTACTTCCAAAACCAAACGCCGGCTACTGTGTCGCACAATCATATAACGTTATAATAATGTTTCAATAAAGTTTTTCATGTTATATTTGTTGGAAAATTAATATAAGCCGAATAGACCGAGACTACAATCGTGAACGAAATTATTTTTCTTAAAAGTATTTCGAGCACTCTCCGTTAAAATAATTGTAACGCAAGAATAGAGTTGGAACGCAAGAATACCCAGGATCCTTTAAGTTATATAATTGTAACACTTTGGTCTTTTATGTTTGTTTTGCTTCAAGTAGATCCTTTAAGTTATTTTAAAATATCAAGTTAATCCCTTACGTTGTTTTTGTAACGTTTTGGTTCCTTTTTTAAAAATCTCCGTTAAAATAAATTGTAAACTCATATACCTTTTGAACTAGTTTTTCGCGCTGATCACGAATATGTAATTAGTTTTGCGTTTGATTGTGTATTTTGGTCGGATCTATGATTTTTTATTATGTATTTCGTCCATTTTCAACTAATTCTCATGAATCGTAACTTGTTTGATAAATTTGATTGCATATTCATGATCAGCGCGAAAAACTAGTTGAAATGATATATGAGTTTGCAATTTATTTTAACGGAGATTTTTAAAAAAGGGACCAAAGCGTTACAAAAATAACTTAAGGGGCTAACTTGATATTTTAAAATAACTTAAAAGATCTACTTGAAGCAAAACAAACATAAAGGACCAAAGTGTTACAATTAAATAACTTAAAGGACCCTGGAGGTAATTTAGCCTATTATTTATTAATAATTTACAACAATCCCCAACTTGTTCTAATAATGACAAAACCAATTCCAGAAAAGGAGAAACAAAGAATGTTAATACAGTTAAGTATCTTTCGATTTGAACTTAACCTTAGTAAAAACAACGCAGAGCCTAATCGGAACGTTAGGTAGCTATGCTTTGAACCGTTATCCCATGTGATTAGACAGACATTACCATACACACACTCTTTAATGGTTCTTCGCCTACATCTCTCGCCTAACACTATTTATGGCCATGTGCTTTTCCTGTTTTCATGAATTTTTCATGAGAGAAACTCTAACTCTCACTTTGAGACGGCACCGTCTCGAAATTCACATAGGTGAAGTTCATATTGTATCCTTTTCCATAAGGCACATACCCTCGGTATTGAACTTCATTAAGAGTTTAGATAAAACTCAACCCTCATTTTAAGGTCAACATTATCACGAAATGTTTGACAAACATCCAATTCAACGACTTGTTGTTACCCATTGAATCTTGAGGTTAATGTTCTACTAACGTAAGATTGGGTTGTCGCCGTTGTCGGAACTCTTACTCAAGAAGTTTCAACCCCATGCCTCTCGAGGTTGTTTTTACTAAGTTTCTGGTCAGTGGCTTAGTAAATGGATCAAGAAAATTATAACTCAATCGTATGTATGTGAATGATTACATCCTTAATCAATTTTCTCACAAAAGAATGTCTAAGTCCTACTTGCCTAGACTTTCTGTTATACACTTTTGTATGCTCTAGTTAAAGTGGTTTGACTACCGCAATGTATCAACACCTTTGAAACATTGTCTTTAGCCAATAGAACTTCCAACAGAGGGTCTCTCAACCATTCAACTTCTTCACAAGCGAAAGTAATAGCCTCAAACTCCGATTCTAGTTGGAGAGAGTGATCCACCTTTGTTTCATGCTCTTCCAAGAAATTACACCCTCTGCTAGTGTAAATATCCACCCAAATGCATATTTTTGATATTCAATACTCGATATCCAACTCGCATTGGTATATCCTTCTAAAATTGTAGATAATCTACCATAATGGTGATCCACCTTTGTTTCTTGCTCTTCCAAGAAATTGCACCCTCTGCTAGTGTAAATATCCACCCAAATGCATATTTTTGATATTCAATACTCGATATCCAACTCGCATTGGTATATCCTTCTAAAATTGTAGATAATCTACCATAATGGAGACCAAGATTTTTTGGTTTTTATAAGATATCCAAAATTTTCTAATGATGGCCTTCTAGTTCTCACCATTTGGATTACTAGTAAAATCTACTCATTTTACTAATTGCAAATGTTATGTCGGGTCTAGTACACTGCATGCACTTGCATATTCCAATTGAGCCACAACTCTTCCATCATCTTTTGAAGTTTGACACTAGGATAAAAAGAAATGCTCACTTTCTTAAAGCTTAATTGTTTGAACTTATCAAGCACTTTCTCAATATAGTGTGTTTGACTAAGTTCATAACCCCCACTATTTCACTTTACTTTGATCCCCAACAGTGTGTCAACTAGTCCAAGATCATTCATCTTGAATGTGGAAGTTAGAAACCTATTTGTTTCTAAAATTATATTAATCTCGTTGCTAATGATCAATCATATAATCAATATGGAGACAAATTAATATCACAATATTCTCACACAACTTTGTGCACAAATACTTGTAACAAGAATTAGATGAAGAAGGTTTTTGATAAATCATGCATGATGATGCAAGAAAATTTTTAGATGAAGTGAGAGATGAAATTATGAGCAATTTAAAGTAGTATAGTATAAATTGCTATAAGTACCTTAGTTACTTGTCTCAAATCTTCACTTGAATTTCTATGTTGAACCTTCTTGATCGACTTCATCATTGATGTGCATGACACTTTTAATCCTTTCTTCTTTGATAATCTTTGTCTTCATCAAAACTGAACTCGATATAGGATATATTCTTCACAATCTCCCTTTTTTGATGATGACAAACTCTTTTACTTTATTTAATTTTTTTTTATAATAATTGAAAAGTTTCCCTTTAAGTTGTGTGTCTCCCCTTAATTGGTGAATCTTACAATGACACAGTCAAACTTTTGATGTCATTGTTTCGGTGCTTACTTTAATCCATTTCAAGAATTTGGCAAGCTTCCACACCTTTTGTTAATTACCAAGAAGCACATAATCTTCTGGTTTTTCCATGTAAATCTCCTTATCGAGATCTCTATTTAAGAATGTTGTTTTGACAACCATTTGATGAACTATAAGTTTATGCAAAGAAACTAATGCAAACGATATTCTAAATGTACTCGTTGTCCTTGCTACTAGTGCATATGTGTCGAAATAATCAACACCTTCCTTTTTTTCTTAAACTCTTGGTTACTAATATATCCTTATAGGTGTTTAGTGTACCATCACTATGATACTTCCTTCTAAACAATCATTTGCATCCAATGGGTCTTAATTCTTTAGATAGATTGACAAATTTCTAAGTTTGGTATGACATTGTTGAATCCATTTGTCTTGGATAACATCCTTCCAAAAGGAGGAGTCATTTGAAGCTACTGCTTCCTTATAAGTCCTAGGATCATCTTCCACTTGAAGAATAATAGGAATCTTATGAACAAAATTCTCATTATTTCCTTCTACTAGATATAAGAAATAAGTCGAGAATTGATTTTGTTCGCTCCTAGATCCTTAGCCTTTTGAACTTTCTTGCTTATCGCAAGTTCGGATTGTGTTTCAACAATCCCTAAAGAACCTTCCTCGTGAGGTTTTTTATTTGTGGGAATCTCTAATTTCTTATCCTCCACGATAAGGATCTCAAAATTTCACATCTCGGTTTCAAATATTACATTAGACTTCAAATTCAGAAGTATATCATAATTCATTATCGGATGATCTTTATATGCCTTATAATAATAAGTTTCATCGAGCATAAACAATTCACATAGCATATAGATCATAATTCAATTGCATAATTTGAAATTATAAACTTTAATAAATTTAATTACTTTAAAGATTAACAAATTTATTACTTTAGTAAATAATTTCAAAATTTTAAGTGTAACATTTTGTTTGGGATTGAAGTGTATGTATGATGAGGAAATTCTATTTTTATGTACCGTGTGGCGTGTGTATGATAGATACACTAATATATAATTTATGCATAATATTTACTCATGCTTTATTTAATATATAGTTTACTTTCTCTGTGTATAAATAAAGCAATCATGTGTACACATAATATAATGTATATAAATAAAATAGAACTTGATAGAAAAACTTTCTGCCAAAAGAGTTGTCTCAAATTACTTAGTTACTTGTCTCAAATCTTCACTTGAATTTCTATGTAGAACCTTCTTGATCGACTTTATTATTGATGTGGATGACACTTTTAATCCTTTCTTCTTTGATAATCTTTGTCTTTATCAAAACTGAACTCGATATAGGATATATTCTTCACAATCTCCCCTTTTTGATGATGACAAACTCTTTTACTTTATTTAATTTTTTGTTCCAACTATTGTTTTCAACATTTTTATGTAAGCAAATATATGTCAAGTGGGTCTTGTTTATAACTCAATATTTGAAAGTTATCAAAACAATTACATATATCATAATTAACTTATGCACACAAAATTTCCTTTTTGCTTTGCGGTACCGTATCGTAACACATATGGAGACACGTATGAATACAAGTTCAGAAAACTTAAACTTTACGCAGACATTAGCATTTCATGACACTATTCTTATGAATCACTACGCATAACAAAATGCATTAAGACACTATTCTTATCATATTCGCTAATTATTACCGGAAAAATTATAGTATCAATAATCATTTATTTTGATGTTAACTGTAAGTAAAATTTAATTTTGTATCTTGATTTTATGATTTTCACATTACTTTAATTTTTATGAGAAACCATAAACATGTACCAGGATTGATAATGATAATTTCTTCTTGTACTGTTTCTTCTAGTGTTCTGGATTTGTTACTTTGTTACTTAAAACGGAAGTTCCGATTGCCATTATTTAAATTTGCAATACTTTTAAAATTGTTGGAAATTTAAATGAGCCAAATGGACCGAGGCTAGAATCGTTAACGAAATCATTTTCCTTAAAAGTATTTCGAGCACTCTCTATATGTCTTAGAGTTGGAACGCAAGAATACTCAGGATAATTAAGCCTTTATCGAATCTGCGCAAGACCGACGAAAATTCGATTATGTAGCGAAGAGTGTCTGAAATTTTGTACAAGAGAATATTTAGTTTGGAATGTCATTTTCTGAATTCTGGAATCATGTATTTATAGGCCATGCATGTGTTGTTTCACAAGGTTGCGACCCTTGATGAAACAACACCTTTTAACCAAAAGTTGTCATGTTTTCAACCATTGCCTATGTTCATTCTGCAACAACCCTTCACGGAATGTTATTTCTTTTCGAATTTAAAAATTAATATTCACTTGAATATTTTTTTGTCATTTTGGAACACACTTAATATTATTATTTATTAATAATTTACAACAATATTATATGTAGATACTGTACCAATCTTATAGTAATAGGTATCAGCAATAGCGACGGTGACAGTGACGGTGACGGTGAAGGAAAAAGAATTGAGGATCAAAAAAAGTCTAAGAACGGCTGCTCTTCCTAGGTTTTTCCGGTCCCTTTTCATTTAACAGTAGCAACAATAATATATAGGGATCAAATTAGAGTTAACTCTAAAGTGTCAATAATGTCCCTAATGTCTATTTTAAAGTCCAAATTAAATAATTAGTTAGACCCTAAATAAAATAAACATTTAAAATAAAATAAACATTAAAATACTAATTATCCTATTTATTTATTCTAAATATTTTGACAAAAAATATAAAAAATAAACGGACCCCAAATAAATAAAAATCGGACGCCCAAGTGCTCGAAAAAATAAGCCGAGTACATCAAAATGATCACTGCGAAATATACGACTCGAAAAAATACAGCGTTTGGTCAGATTTTAAAATAAAATTTGACCCGTTAAAATGCTCAAACTGATCAAAATGCGACGAAAAATAGTCAAAAAATTAAAACGAACACGTCAGGTTAAACTACGCGAAACGTAGATCAATATAATTGACGTCTGCAAGCTCGATTTTAAAAATTTCCGTCCACCGATTTTACGCACTGTTGAGATTTAGTTTGACCGGTTTGTCTGTAAATCCGAGAAATTATGCCGGGTGACATTTTAGGTACTATACAAGATAAAAAATACTTTATGTTATGCAGATGATGCATAGTGGAAATTTAGTCAAATGAATGAAAATATAAAAAAAAAAGCCTGGAATAAGCTGTGAACTCCTTAAAAAGAATGATCTGGTACCAAATTACCGAGCAAAATAAATGATGGGGCACTCTGGTGCTTGCTGCTTAGGATAAGAGAAGTCCTTAGCCACAAGGATATCACGATCCCATGTCTTGAGAGCTCAATGCAATGCATGATTAATTGTTATGAACAAATGGAAATTCACAGCGAAAGCCAGTTAAGGTTAGGAAAAGAGAGGGCAAATTTTGGGGTGTTACAGCTGCCCCTATTCAATCAACTTGGACCTGAACGGCTGATAGCGACGACTTTCAGACATTCAAGGTAAAAGAGGATTGAATACAAAAAGAATCATAAAATTTGCAAACGGCAGGGGGAGAGACGACTCCGCTGGGGATTATGAAATAATCAGTATGATTAAAGTGTGCCGTAAGATGGGGCCAACATAGACGAGTGATGACTTCACGGGCGAGTGTTAAGAACTAAACACGACGAGTGTTGAGATCAATATAGACGAGTATTGAGGCAAAAGAGGTGAACACAGACGAGTGTCAACCGCGCTGGGGGATGAACACATGCGAGTGTCAACCGCGCTGGGGGATGAACACAGACGAGTGTCAATATCAATACAGACGAGTACTGAGAAAGTGGTTAAACACGACTGAGTGTCGAAGATCAATACAGACGATTATTGAGAAAGTGGATAAACATGGACGAGTGTTAAAGTCAATACGGACGGATATTGAAAATAATAAACACGGACGAGTGTTATGATCAATACAGACGAGTATTGAAAAGAGGGAGCAAACACGGATGAGCGTTTAGGTCAATACGAACGGGTATTGCAAAAGATAAGCACAGACGAGTGCTTAAATCAATACGGACGAGTACTGAAGAGAATAAACACAGACGAGTGCTTGAATCAATACATGGACACAGACGGGTGTCGAAAGAACACGGACGAGTGACAAAGATCAATACGGATGAAATATTGACAGAAAAGGAACAAAATACAGACAGGTAACTGGGACTAATACAAACGAGTATCAAAAAACATAAGGTGAACACGAATGGGTATTGAAGAAAAAGGTTCAAACACGAACGGGTGCTGAAAGAACACGGACGGGTGCCTAAGGTCAATACGGACGGGTATTGAAGAAAAAGGTTCAAACAAGGACGGGTACTGAAAGAACACGGATGAGTGTTTAAAGCAATATGGCGACTTCACTGGGGATTGAAATGCTAAATCTAACACGGACGAGTGTCAAAAGAACACAGACGAGTGTCTAATGAACACAGACAGGTGCTGAATAAACACAGAAGGGGTGTCTAGAATCAATACAGATGAAGTATTAAAGAAATGCAACCAAACACGGACGAGTATTGAAAGAACACAGACGGGTGTCTAACTAACGCTAACAACTCTGAGGGGATAATTCAATATACCACCTGAACGAAGGGGTGAAAATAAAAGAAACCACAGACTAACGATCCAGACTAACAACTCTGCAGGGGGTACCAAATAGTCTCTCTGGATGACCAACTCCAATGTTTGGGGAATAAAGTTGAACGATATCACCTGAGTTACTGTGCTTCCTACTGGGGGGAACGCCTGGCCAAAGAGAACTCAAACCTTGCTTATGCTTCAAGTGCATATGTTTGGTTTTTTCTATGGCGTAATGCTCCATACAAACTAGAAATGCTACGCTTTCAGAGGATGCAGTGCAAATGATGCTTATGCTATAGAAAAGAGACATCTCAGCGAAATAAACGCTGAAAATGAAGGCAACTCCATCGGGGAAGATGTTGGAATACAAATAAAGTTAGGGTTTTGTTATCGCTCCACAGAGATTGTTAGAGATATCACTGCCTTTCTACAGTTGAAAAGGTTTTAAACTTTAATCGGAACAAAGGGTTTTGGTTGTTTTCAGTCGGAACGTTTGCATTCAAAATTAAGTAATGAACGGTAAAAAGATTTGTTTTAACGATTTATAAAAACATGCCAAGATTAGTAGCCGGTAATCCGCTTTCGTACGTATATCTTCAAAAAAGCGTGTGAACTTTCTAACGATAAATAAACTCACATATCCTCTCAAAAAGTTTCTCTCGAACACTTGTTGTGGGATTTATCATATTGATCCTTTGTTGATCTCTCACACAAACTATCAATATGACAACATTTAAGGACAATATTTATGAACATCAACATTCAAAACTATCTCTAGCCTCATGAATAATTGATGGATTGAAACCTAGGTCAAGTTTTAACACATATCTCTCAATCATTAATCAAAACAAAAGATGAACCATAAAACAAAGTTTCTTCTCTATATTTATCATTAACAAAGTTCACAAACTCAACACAATATCAATACATACAAAAATGATGGATTACCTCCACTAATCTTGACATTAGAAGTGCTTAGCTACACATTGTCATGGTAGCTTCACAAACAAGAGAAATGGAGAAGAGAAACAAGCATCAACGACGATCTCTCGACAAATGATGCTTCGATTTTTAGAAAATAGGATACTACAGTGTTTACAATGTTTTTGCTCTAAGAAAAATGAATAGTCCTCCAAAAAATCTGATCTAATATATTTATAAGGGGGCTGAGTTACGCAGAGCGCGCTAAGCGCGCTGTCATTAATGATCAAACTGCCCTTGACCGCGCTTAGCGGGCTACAGACCGCGCTAAGCGGGCTACTTGCTGGAAAATGCTCCCAGTTCACGCTAGGAGCGCGCTAAGCGCGCTTGCAGCATGCTTCAAAAATCCAATTTCTTCAAAACTGCTCCTTAAGAGCCTTACATGCTCCAAGCATCCATTGAAATGCTAAAACCTACAATTATAAACACAAAAGTTAAATAAATAAGTCTATTAATGCAATTAAACTATACTACGATTATTTACCGGAAACAACGGGAAAAAGCATCAATTAACAAATAAAGATCTCAAAAGGTGCCAAAAACTAAACTAAATATTAACACATTTTAGCACCTAACAACTCTCCCCAACTTGCTTCTTTGTTTGTCCTCAAACAAAGGTAAGATAGAATAGAAACAAGAGGAATATCGGATAAGCAAACACAATCAAAAATTAATGGTTCAAACTAAATTGATGCGCTCGCAAGTACTGCTCAGCTTCACCAAGAATCAAAACATGTCTATGAACTAACTTCTAAACAGAAATAACAAGCACTCATCAAAAGCAAACAAATGTTCAAATGGGAATCACCTACTTATTTAGATGAGCCATGCTCAATATTTACAAGGGACAAAACACACTCAAAAGCGATTGTGCCACATCCAAAACAATTTATGCAATCATCTCACAACTAATGAAAACAATGGAAACAAAGATCACAAAAGGACTTTTATCGGTTGTAACTTGGCCGGGGTTAAGAAACAAGGGGCATATGTACACGGCCATTGAAACAAGAAAGGGAAAATTTCATGAAGAGCATTTTCTTTTCTAAACAACCATTCTTGCTCAAACTTCCAACTTATTCTCACAATGCATTCTCTTTCTTTCTTTGATTCCCACAATTTTTCCTTTTCTTTCTTTTTCATTCTATTTTGATTTTTCCTTTTCTTTCTTTTTCAATCTATTTTTGATTTTTCTTGAGAATGCATTGTCCACAATTCCTTCTTCTCTTTCCTCAATGAACCAATCTCCCCAACTTCAACAATACTATAAAGTTAAATCAAAATGCTCTTCAAAACGGTTAAAGTCCGGGTTCATGCTTCAAAGATACAAAAAATTTCGCATTAAGCTCAAGAGAGGTTTCTAATGTTCACACACTCACAAGGTAACTTGAAGTGGTTTTTGGAAAAGTGGTTCTACTCATAGTACTAAAAAAAAATTGCCTTGATCATTTCAACGTTTCCAAAATTTCAAAACTACAAGCAAGATTAAACATAAACCATTTGAGTAAGCAACAACTACTTGAATCCCTCAATAATTTGTGAACAATGGAGGAAACTCACATATGTGGTAATGTCCTAATTGATTCCCACATGAACATACATGCTAAATGAAGCAAAGCTTGAAATTTATGTAAAGCAAAAAGTTCATACACATGCTAACATGCCACAAAGCACAAACAGAGTACCTTTTTGTGCAATAATCCAGAATTATATCATCACCATCAATGATTGGTGTAGCACATCACTTTTGTTCAAAGAAACTAAAACTTGCTTCATCAATCAATTACCTTAAATAGAGAATAAACACAAAAAAAATTTGTACCAAAAATTCTAAGCCAAAAACATCATCGCCCGGATGGAAAATTCACTAATAATAAGAAAATATTTTAACAATTATCCAAAAATCAACATCCGCCCAGATGTGAACTACAACAATATCTTAAACAAAAGTAAAAAAAACTAGCAACAAAATAAACATAACAAAATACAAAGGTGGAACAATCAAACCCATCATTAAGAACTTGAACTCGAAACTCCATCATCACCACCATCATCATCATCATCAGCTGCCCCCTCCGCAAAACCTGGCCTGGCCTCAGGCCACCGAGCATATGCCACGAGGTCCTCTCTAGACCTCAAAGGGTGATCAACATGCGACTCTCGGATCTAAAACTGCAGCTGCATCATAGAATCGTGCATAAACAAAAAGGCACGCTGGTGAGCCTCGTGCATGGCCCAATTGGCCCTAGCACTCGAATCACGAACACGCCCTACAGGGGCAGCAGCAGCAACAGGGACAACGTCATTGTGTGCCTGCAAACAATGATGGGTGATAAAACTGTCATCCAAAATAGCCAATTTCACATTCCCATGGGTTGGAAAGGTGACTCGCGCCTTATGGCACAATGCCATAACAAGCCCAGGATAAGTCAAAGTACAAGCCACCCTATCACCTAACGGTGTAGCACTCACAGCAATCCTCTTCAGCTCATTAGAAATGATCCGTGTTAAATCCACGGTCTTCTCGTCGTCAAGAATACAAGCTAAGAGGCCATCTGTCTGCATGGGAATGGAGGATGTGTGACTCCGAGGCTTTAGGTTGTGCAAGACAACCAACATTACAATTTGAGTCTGGGTAGTCAACACCCCTCGCATGAACTTCAGAGGGGCACCAATAGCACTTAACAGATAGGACTGCCCAGGCACACACAAAACCTCTCTTAACTGCTTGGCATTCCATCTTCCTCGAGCTAACATTCTTCCATAGTCACACAACTCATCCTCAACCAACTCTAAATGGTTCCCAAGGTAGGTGTTAATTGCATCCCTAGAAAAATCAATCTCCCTGCCCCTTACCCATGTTTTAAAATTGAAAGCCTCATTACCCGAAGGCAAGGCATTAGCAAAAAATTCCCGAACAATATCCAGATGATATTCGGGGTAAGGTTCAGAGAGCTTGTCCCAGCCTCCTCCTTGCACCAGAGAAGTTGTGCGTTGATAACTTCCTAAAGGATCAATCTGTATAATTCTATCAGGCCAAACAGTTCTTCTCTCAAGTTGCTGATATCTCAGCTGCTGTTCAAGAACAAGAAACCGATTGTGATCAAATTATCCTGATGGAGGTCGTCTTGCGGGTTTTGATGTCGAACCGACACGCTGTTTCTTTCTTCCAGACATCTGAAAAAAAGAAACACAAAACATCCACAAAAACAGACAAATACATTAACAAAAATAACATTAAAATATGTCTAAATTCCTAAACAATTACAACAAATAATCCATGGGATCAAAACATAATTCTGGAAGAGGGGAATTTTTCTGAAAATCCCAGATCGCGCTAAGCGGGCTCTGCGATTTGCAGAAAAATTCCTCTCTGCAACAGACATCATCCAATGGATAAAACCCTAATCCTGGCACAGAGATATTTGCAATCAGGAATAAATGAAATTAAAACCCTAATATCTACAAAAAAACCTAATTTCTACATTCAAAATCCCTAATTTCTAAAATCAAAGTTCTTATCCACATGCAATTACACTAATCTAGTGAGAATAATGGAAAATGACAATAAAAAGAAGAACAAAATGAACAAGAACATTGAACATTAAAGCTACAACCCAAAATGGGTTTGAACATTGAACAAGAACATTAAAAATAAAATGAAGAACTTACATTTGTTGATGAAGATAATGAGCAAGAAAATGACAAAGATGAAGCTAAGGCACAAGAAATCCAAGGAACTCTCAAAATTTTGGAGAAAAATGAAGTTGGGGTGAAGAAGAGAGAACTTGAGATTTTTGGGAAAAAGGGGGAAATGAGGCACAACCTCAGAACCTTAGCTTATAAAGCCAAATCTGGGCTGGGTCAGCACTATTGGGCCCAGACAAAAAAACTTGTTTTTTTCAAAATTTGCAGACCGCGCTAAGCGCGCTGCTCACTGGAAGTGGGGGTGACTTTTTCTTCAGAGCGCGCTAAGCGGGCTCTGCAACATCAAAAACACTACCAGCTGCTCCAAACTTGGTTCCAGCAGCACAAAATATCATTCCAAGCAGCAAAATCACACCAACTTACAAAAGACATGATTAAACAACAAATTGACCAAAAAATAATAAAACCTTACAGAATTGGGGTGCCTCCCAATGAGCGCTTGTTTAACGTCGGATAAGCTCGACGATCCAAGACGATCAATGAAGAACGTCTAGGAGAATGGAACAATTTTCGTGATCAAAATTATCTCCAAGGTAGACTTTTAAACGTTGACCATTTACGGTCCAACAGTCTTTTTTCTGCATATCTTCGATCACAATTTCTCCAAAACTTTTAACTTCTTTAACAAGGAACGAACCTGACCACTTTGATTTTAATTTTCCCGGGAAAAGTTTCAACTAGGAATTGAACAATAATACCATTTGGCCAACCTTGAAATCCTTTTTCCGGATCTTCTTATCGTGATACCCTTTCACCTTTTCCTTATACAACCAACTAGAATGATATGCGACATTCTGCATTTCCTCCAATTCATGCAGTTGTATTTTCCTTTTTTCTCCAGCCAAGTTCTTATCAAAATTTAACAGTTTCATGGCCCACAATGCTTTGTGCTCCATTTCAACGGGTAAATGGCATGTTTTACCATAGATCAATTGAAACGGAGTTAAGCCAATTGGAGCCTTGTAAGCGGTACGGTATGCCCACAATGCCTCGTCCAATTTTTGTGACCAATCTTTTCTTGAACTTGACACGGTTTTTTCCAGAATTTTTTTCACCTCACGGTTGGACACCTTGGCTTGACCGTTCGTTTGTGGGTGGTAAGGGGTCGCCACTTTATGTGTTACACCATAATGTTTCAAAACACTTTCAAGGGATGTATTGCAAAAGTGTGACCCGTCATCACCTATAAGAACCCGAGGAGTGCCAAAACGGGCAAAGATGTTTTTCTTAAAAAACTTTATTACCGTTTTGCCATCAGCCTTAGGTGAAGCAATCGCTTCAACCCACCTCGAAACATAATCAACCGCCACTAAAATATACTCATTTCCAAAAGAGGGTGGGAATGGACCAACAAAATCTATGCCCCAACAATCAAAAATTTCAACCTCTTGGATATTTTGAAGGGGCATTTCATCTCTTTTTCCATTTCCACCAGTTCTTTGGCAAGTATCACAACTTTGCGTATGGAGATTTGCGTCTTTAAATAGAGTATGCTAATAAAAGCCTGATTGTAAGACTTTCATGGCCATTCTCGAACCATTAAAATGGCCTCCATAAGGCGAGTTGTGACAGTGCCAAAGAATACTCTGAGCTTCATCACTCGTGACACACCTTCTCAAAAGGTTGTCACCTCCTAACTTGAATAAGTAAGGGTCATCCCACACATAATAATTAACATCCGACAAGAACTTCCTTTTTTGATTCCAAGTTAGGTCTTCGGGTATCCAACCAGTTGCTTTGTGGTTAGCAATATCCGCAAACCAAGGCCTAACTTAGACTCGAAACAATTTTTCATCGGGAAATTACTCTCGGATTTCCTTTTTTGTTTTGGTTACCTCCACATTGATCAAGCGGGACAAATGATCTGCCACCAAATTCTCTGAACCCCTTTTTTCCTTTATTTCCAAATCAAATTCTTGAAGTAAAAGGATCCAACGGATGAGCCTTTGCTTTGAATCCGGTTTAGTAAGCAGATATTTGATTGCCGAATTATCAGTGTAGATTACCACTTTTGACCCTATTAGGTAAGAACGAAACTTCTCAAGTGCATATACAATCGCAAGCAATTCTTTTTTAGTTGTGGCGTAATTTACTTGCGCCTCATTTAATACCTTGCTTGCGTAATGTATAGCATGAAAAGTTTTGTCCTTCCTTTGACCTAACACCGCTCCAACAACGTAATCACTCGCGTCGCACATTAGTTCAAAATTTAAAGTCTAATTTGACGCGATGATTATTGGAGCGGTAATTAGTTTTTCTTTAAAAATTTGGAAAGCAATAAGACATTCATCGTCAAAGAGAAATACCTGATCTTTGTTGAGCAAGTTGCTCAATGGCCTTTCTACTTTTGCAAAATCTTTGACGAATCGTCTATAAAATCCCGCATGCCCCAAAAAGCTTCTGATTCCCTTGACGTTGGTAGGAGGAGGCAACTTTTTAATCACTTTAATCTTCGCTTGATCAACTTCAAGGCCTTTTGAAGAAACTTTGTGCCCAAGCACAATTCCCTCTGTCACCATAAAGGTACACTTTTCCCAATTCAACACCAAGTTTGTCTTTACACCCCTCTCAAGGACGGCTTCCAAATTCTTTAAGCATAAATCGAAAGATGCTCCAAACACGGAAAAATCATTCATAAACACCTCCATTGTCTTTTCTATGAGGTCGGAGAAGATAGCTTGAACACACCTTTGGAAAGTTGCTGGCGCATTACATAAGCCAAAAGGCATATTTCGATAAGCAAAATTGCCAAAAGGACAAGTAAAAGCCGTCTTCTCGTGGTCCGTCGGGTCAACCGCAATTTAATTGTAGCCTGAATAACCGTCCAAAAAATAATAGAATTGTTGCCCGAATAACCTCTCGAGCATTTGGTCCATGAATGGAAGTGGAAAATGGTATTTTCTTGTTGCGGTGTTCAACCTTCGATAGTCAATACACATTCTCCACCCCGTCACAATCTTTGTTGGGATTAACTTATTCTTCTTGTTTCGGATAACGGTCATGCCACCCTTTTTAGGAACAACATGCACGGGGCTTACCCATGGACTATTAGAGATCGGGTAGATCATTCCCGCATCCAAAAGCTTCACAACTTCTTTTCGAACAACTTCTTTCATAGTAGGATTCAAACGGCGTTGTGGTTGAGCAACCGCCTTGAAATCCTCTTCCATTAGAATCTCGTACATATAATACGATGGACTAATTCCTTTAAGATCGGAAAGAACCCACCCTATAGCTTCTGGATTTCTTTTCAACACTTGAATCAAACGGGTTTCTTCTTTGTCGGACAAATCGTTGCTAATAATAATCGGCTTGTTCCCACTTTCATCAAGGAATGCATACTTCAAATTAGAAGGAAACACCTTCAATTCAAGTTGAACTTTCTCATCACTTGGTTCTTTCTTCAACTCTTCATTCTCAACTTCCCACGGTTGCAATTCTTTGAGAGATTTAAGCTCTTTCAAAATTCTTCAAGAGCTCTTTCCTCTTCATCGGAAAATACTTCAAAAGCATCATCAAGAGTCATTTTCAAAGGAGACACTATATGAACATGCTTAGAAACCTCCAAAGTTGCTTCTTCTATTGCATCGAGATGAAAGCTATCATGTTTGTCTTTTGAATGCTTCATTGCTTCGAATAGATTAAAAGATACCTCTTCATTTAGAACCCGCACTTTCATAAGGCCATCATCAACATCTATCATCATGCGAGCGGTCTTCATAAAAGGGCGACCAAGAATTAGAGGAGCATCATCATCCTCTTCCATATCAATAACAATGAAGTCCACCGGAAAGAAAAATTTATCAACTTTCACCAACACATCTTGCGCCAACCCAATCGGATGAATGGTAGATTTGTTGGCCAATTGCAATGTCATTCGGATGCCCTTAATTTCAATGTTCCCAAGCTTTTTCACAATAGATAATGGAATGAAATTGATGCTTGAGCCCAAATCAGTAAGGCCATTTCCAACAAAGACATTACCAATTGTAACGGGTAAGGTAACTCGCCCCGGATCGGTTTCTTTCTTCGGGAGAGTTCTTTGAATAATAGCGTTACAATTTGCTGCAAGAACAACGGTTTCCGGCTCCGAATATTTCCGCCTCTTTGTAAGAATGTCCTTCATAAATTTGGCGTACTTCGGCATTTGCTCTAGAGCTTCGGAAAAAAGGATGTTGATTTGTAGTTGCTTAAAGATATCCATGAATCTTGAGTATTGCCTAGCATTTTCTTTCCTTGTCGGCACATGAGGGTAAGGCATATTTTGAGTCGGTATCGAATTCATCTTCTCCTTCTCCTTCTTAACTCTCACATGTTTCTCTTTTTTTTCACTTCCTCCACACTCTCATTTTCAACTTCAACAATATCATCATTTTTCTTTTCAACCACAACCTCATTATCATTTTTCTTTTCAACCACAACCTCATTATCATTTTTCTTTTCAACTTCAACAACATTATCATTTTTCTTTTCAACTTATTCCTCATCGCTATCCTCCTCAACAATACCATCAATTCTTTCTTCTTTCACCCTTTTGTAATTTTCTTTTGCTAACTCCTTCCCACTTATAGTAACGATTGCTTTGCAATGCTCCTTCAGGTTTACGTGAGTATTTGAGGAGAATGAAGGACCCGCTTGTTGCTCGGCAATTTGTTTGGCAAGTTGCCCAACTTGATTTTTGAGATTCTTTATTGCCGCATCACTACTCTTTTGGTTGGCCATAGACATTTGAATGAATTGATTCAAAGTGTCTTCCAACTTAGAGCTAGGAACCGGAGGTGGTGGAGGTTGATAAGGATTTTGCCGGCTTAAAGAACCGCCACCATAACCTTGATTATTTTGATAGTTCCCCCTCGGTTAATATCCTTGATTGCTTTGGTAATGTTGTTGAGGATTTTTTTGATAAGGTTGTTGTTGTTGTCTTCCTTGATAATCCCGTTGATTGTTCATGTAGTTCACTTCTTCAAATCCCGGTGGAGGACAAAATTCGGTGTCATGCTCTCCTTTGCAAAGTTCACAACATGCAACTCGCTTACTCTTGCTCGGTTGCTCATGTATTTCCTTCAATTGTTGTGGAAGCTTTGACATTTGTTGAGTCAAAAGTTCCATTTGTTGAGATAAAAGCTTGTTTTGAGCTAGGATAACATCATTCATTCCCAATTCCAAAACTCCCGGAGTCCTTTGAGAAGGACCACGGTTATGCCTTCCCTGATGGTCATTCAAAGCCATCTTATCAATTATGGCAATGGCTTCTTCGGCACTCTTAATCATCGAAGATCCACCTGCGGTGGCATCCAACAATGTTTTATGCACTAATTGAAGACCATTCCTAAAAATGTGAACTTGAGTCAACTCGTCTAAACCATGCCCTTTACATTTCCTCAACATAGACTTGAATCTCTCCCACGCTTCGTTGAGAGATTCGTTTGCACCTTGCGTGAACACTGCTATTGCGTTTTTTGCCTCCATGAAACGATTATGTGGGAAAAATCGCTCCAAAATTTTTTCTTCAAGTAAATTACAATCAGTCATTATTGTCGTCGACTGATCAAGATACCATTCCTTGGCCTTCCCAATGAGGGAATGCGGGAATAGTCTCTTAAACAGAGATTCCTCTTCAGCTTCGGGCGCACCAGTTGCTCCCGCAATCTCATACAACTTTGTCAGATGTGTAAAAGGATCCTCATGATCTATACCAGTAAAAGGACTCTAATATAGAAGCTGGAGAATACCAGTCTTCATTTCTGAATGCCGACCGTTCTGAGCATTGCGAGAAAAATATGCATTATGTCTTGGACTGTTGGTACACGGTCTAGAAGCAGGTGGTGGTGGTGGTGGATGTTCCATAACTGGAAGTAACTGTGGAAATGGTGGTGGTGTAGAAGTCGAACTTCCCTCTCGTTCTTGCCTTTGTCTAGCTAGTTGCCTCCTTTGTCTCAATTTGCTATTGATTCTACGAGCGGTTCTTTCAATCTCAGGATCGAATAGAAGTTGGTCCGCCGGTAGTTTCCCTCGCATAAAACAAAGTCTGCACACTAAACAAAACAAATCAACAAGCTCAAGAAAAAGTTAAAAAGCTTAAAACAAAACAACTATTGCAATGCTTGCAATATCAATAAACAATCCCCAGCAACGACGCCAATTTGTTGGAATACAAATAGAGTTAGGGTTTTGTTATCGCTCCACAGAGATTGTTAGAGATATCACTGCCTTTCTACAGTTGAAAAGGTTTTAAACTTTAATCGGAACAAAGGGTTTTGGTTGTTTTCAGTCGGAACGTTTGCATTCAAAGTTAAGTAATGAACGGTAAAAAGATTTGTTTTAACGATTTATAAAAACATGTCAAGATTAGTAGCCGGTAATCCGCTTTCGTACGTATATCTTCGAAAAAGCGTGTGAACTTTCTAACGATAAATAAACTCACATATCCTCTCAACAAGTTTCTCTCGAACACTTGTTGTGGGATTTATCATATTGATCCTTTATTGATCTCTCACACAAACTATCAATATGACAACATTTAAGAACAATATTTATGAACATCAACATTCAAAACTATCTCTAGCCTCATGAATAATTGATGGATTGAAACCTAGGTCAAGTTTTAACACATATCTCTCAATCATGAATCAAAACAAAAGATGAACCATAAAATAAAGTTTCTTCTCTATATTTATCATTAACAAAGTTCACAAACTCAACACAATATCAATACATACAAAAATGATGGATTACCTCCACTAATCTTGACGTTAGAAGTGCTTAGCTACGCATTGTCATGGTAGCTTCACAAATAAGAGAAATGGAGAAGAGAAACAAGCATCACCGACGATCTCTCGACAAATAATGCTTCGATTCTTAGAAAATAGGATACTACAGTGTTTACAATGTTTTTGCTCTAAGAAAAATGAATAGTCCTCCAAAAAATCTGATCTAATCTATTTATAAGGGGGCTGAGTTACGCAGAGCGCGCTAAGCGTGCAGCACCGCGCTAAGCGCGCTGTCATTAATGATCAAACTGCCCTTGACCGCGCTTAGCGGGCTACAGACCGTGCTAAGCGGGCTACTTGCTAGAAAATGCTCCCAGTTCGCGCTAGGAGCGCGCTAAGCGCGCTTGCAGCATGCTTCAAAAATCCAATTTCTTCAAAACTGCTCCTTAAGAGCCTTCCATGCTCCAAGCTTCCATTGAAATGCTAAAACCTACAATTATAAACACAAAAGTTAAATAAATAAGTCTATTAATGTAATTAAACTATACTACGATTATTTACCAGAAACAACGCGAAAAAGCATCGATTAACAAATAAAGATCTCAAAAGGTGCCAAAAACTAAACTAAATATTAACACATTTTAGCACCTAACAGAAGACAAACTAAATTGCCTCTGAGATCACAAACCCTATTGAGGAAGTCATACTGAACGACCTTTCTGATTAACAACCTCTGCTGAAGATGAATCCAAAAAGAACTTCCCCTCTGCTAGGGATTACAAATAACCCTTGTTGAAGATATAACCCAAAACCTGATACTGAAAAGTGCCAATAACAACTGGACTTAAAACCTATTGGGGATGTCAACCACCATTGACCAAACCGTTGTGAGGATTAACACCAAACTCTGCTTGGGGAGAGTAGTCAATAATACCAAACCTGCCGGGGGATCTCATTGCTTAACCTGCTGCTGGAGAAATGACTGTTACGGTGAGAATCAGATAACAAGCTATTAATTAACTTGCATCACATTTCTTTGAATTCACCACCGACTTTGATTTATCCAAAGGAAAGGTTCAAGATCGAGAAAACTTAAAGGGGGGAGATCTAAGGTTTGAGGGTTGGTTATACTAAGGGAAGGTATTAGCACCCTTAATATCTGTAGTACTCTACAGGAACCTCTTGTTTGTATTTGTGTTATGTTATGTTTGCTTGCTAAGGGAATCTGTTAAGGATAAAGTAAAGACCTAAGCGTATATACACTAAGTTTGCTCGCCAAGACGTCGCATCTTGTGCCTACGTATCTAACTAAAGAATCAGAGCAACCGTAGTTCACCTAACTAAGGGTGAGGAACCATTGACTATGGCCAAAGTTCCAAGGGGAATGAGTATGAGCTCATATAGAGTCAAAGAACTCTCTAAGTCTAAGATGTGGTGGGGAAAATTGGATACTCAATGTGATGAGCCCACATAGAGTTTAGAAACTCTATCATATTTCTAAGTTATGATTCATGGCTCTCCGGAGGCCAAGAAGAGGATGAAGGCTCTTAAGAGGCCTAGGGGGAAGATGGCTCTTAGGAGGCCAAGATGGTGTGAGTTGTCTATGACTCATGAGTCAAAAAGAAGAACTTTCCTTTGGAAGGAGGACAACAGTTTTATAAAACAAGTAATATAATTGGATATTTACATGAAGATGTAACATTAAATGACAAAGCATTCAAATGAAACAAAGTTTATGGCATAATGCAAGGTTAGAACCAATGTTCATTAGACAATGACATGATGAAAGAATCAAGAGCAAGTAAGAAGTTCAATAAAACCCTAAGAAGATGTTTCCACTTCTAACATGAATAAAGGCCTCAAAATTAAATATCTTCATCAATCTCTTTTTATATTAAAAAAGAATATTCATTTATAAACATTTAGAAAAAAGAATGAGTGAAAAAGGATGAAAAATGGCTGAGTTATGATTATTCGAAGTTCAAATGTAAATCATAAAAACATTCAAAACAACATGTTATAAAAATAATAGGAGAGGTCCCCATGGGTATTGAACCCAGGACCTTGCATATGCAGCCTACAAACCTTCCCAATTAGGCCATTGCATGGGTGTTAACCAATTATAGTCACAGAACAATTTATTAGAAACAAGGAGATTTTGGAATATTAAAATAAAAGGACCGGGGCGAGGGGGATTCAAACCCCAGTCCTAAGGGTCATGTGTATGTGTGTGCTTGCCACTGGGGTGGATGTTACATCCGGTCATAACTCCATTCCATAAACTCTTAATTCTTGGTAAGCGAAGATTTCCACAATCCATGTAGCATAACAACCATGATTCAAACCAACAAACTCACAAGTGCAACATGGCTAACCTCATACAAACAAAATATCAAATGATCCACAACAAAACATAATCAGAAAATTCACATTATAATTTATAAATGAGAACCCATTCATCCCTATTGGACATAGATGAATAAGGAATATGGCTGCTATTTGAAACAACCTCCATGCCATCTTGTCCAAGGTTACAGAGCAGATGAACACATATTATACACATGGAATCTGCTTGGAATACAAATATAAATTGCTTGATCATAATATGGTGAGCAAAGCTAGGTGTTATCATTATAGGGAACAGAGAATGAGAATTGATCACTATAGGAATCTCAAACTAGAGGGTTGACAAATCAAAACATTGGAGAACAAATGATCATTCTGGCTTGATACCAAACACAACATTATCAATAGAACCATAACTCAAGCACAAACAACACATACACCACAATACATAAGTACAAGAGAAAAAAAAGAACATGTTAATTTCAAGTGTTGACACTCAACAATATCAGCATACAGTATGGAGGTTCAAGATGAATGAGGTAAGCATGATTGTGGCAGCACATCAAAGAAAAGAAAAGACCACATAAGGCATAGAAATCCTAACATGTAAACCTTGGAGACTTACAAAAATTCAATGTACTGGTCTTTAGAAGATATCAACATATCAAATTGTTTCAGATCAAACATGACATTTAGAAAGCAACCAGATAAGGGCAAGGCTAAGAATAAGTTAGCATCAGACATGGAGTTTGACAATTTCACACATCTGTCTAGGGTTGTTTGACCTAGAAGCAACTAGTTAAAGCATGTCATGGTGGTATCAAGCAAAGACTTCAAGAAATTGATATCTCATACATTAGTCACAAGCCCACAAATCATACTAGTTCAAAACAATTAGCATGGCATGAATAGAGAGGCATCAGGAATGCATATTTGGTGTAGAGGGAAGAATATCATGGCATTAATGAAAATTCATCCTAGCATCTCAAGTCTAAACATCATTTAATTCAAACTGACAAAACATTAAACCTGTCTAAGAACAAACCAAAATAGTCCAGATGCAAGCATACCAATTAAAATTCCAAATTCTCCATTGATTCCATAAACATACCTACAAACAGATTCATACAGATGAGGCAAGGCAAATATGATATAGTCTAGGTGCATAATCTGACTTGGGAAGGCAAAAATGCAACAACAAGAATTCCTAACAAACTCTTACTCTTATCACAAACCAACACACGAACAAGCTGTCATGATAATGTTACTTTCCATCCAAGCAAATATTGGGAATGTGTTCATTGTTTACCTTCATTCTGATCATGACAGTTCATTAGTGCTCATAACTTAATTATATAACAGTCTAAACAACTTGAGCATATGGCAGACAAGCATGTCAAGGGTTGACACATACATCCAATGAGAATATGCAGAGTGTGCACACATATAGAGTACATCAAGTAGGGCATGACATTACAAGCAGAGATTTCAAGAAATTTCTAGCTTATGTATCAGTCAAAAGTATATTGGCTCGAAGACAAACAGCATAGAATGAGTTGAGATGTATCAGGAATACATTGTCATGGAGGATATTTATCAAGTGACAGTTCAAACATGTAAAGACAATATGCTACTGCACAACAAAATCATGAGAAAGGTTGTGGGACATGATTATGACATAGTACCCAAAATAAACTTCAAAATGTCATCAGTTCATACCTTGATCTCACATCTATAAATCAGTTTGATCCAAAACAATTAGCATGCCATAAGATCAAGATTTACCATATGCACAATCAAAACTGACTTATGATGTACACCAAAACTAAATGGCCAACAAAATATTGTATGTTTCAGGTAAAGGTGGCAGAACAGGTAAAGGTTAGGGACCTGTTACATACATGGCATAACAATTTGAGTGCACAATAAGATGTGAAAAGAGTATATGAGTGTGGTAATATGTCAAAATGAGTTCAGCATCAACTTTTATTTTAGAGGCAAACATCAACAGGCCCATACACACAAGCAGTCTGTTATCACAAAGTAGCATTGTGTTACTTCTCACATAAGCAAATAATGAGGGTGTTCTAGTACTTAGGTCAGATGGTTTGTTTCACAAAAGCTTACACACATGACATGAACAGATAGCAAGCTGTAGTTGCTCAACCCTAATGTACATCAGATAGAATATTGAAACAAGATTGAACACATAGCATAAGTTTCAGCACATAAGGAGAAACCAACCATATCAGCAGGTTGTAAACAAGTTAAAAACCACAAATCGTAAATAGTTACTTCAGTAAGTTAACAGTTCCAATATGCAACATCAAGCACAAGAAACCCACTTAGCTCAAGATACAAGACCAATATCATGTCAAAGTTGTGTATACATCAGGATATGGACAAGTAAATGAGTATACCAACATAAAAGTGCAAGTGTTTCAAATCAGCAAGAATGAGTTATATTTAAGGACCTTGTCATAACGACATCCAAGCATACCAGAAATATTCATGAGCCTACTATTCTCCTTACATCCAGGTATTGCCAAGTTCAACATTGACTAACAACTTAGTCACACATACTCATAAAGCTAATAATGTTTCACACATAATAACAACAACAAGGAAAATGCATAATGTCTACTTCATATCAGCAGAATAACCAAACTATGGTTATAGGCCATGGACAGAAAGTTCACACACACTGTTTATACATTATGGGTGAATGAAATAAAAAAACACAAGATATATATTATAGCAGCAATTATAACATAGCTATGATGATAACATGTAATGGAGTATGAACAATGAGTAGGAATACAACAAATGAAAAATAGATGTTACCAAGTGGAATATGTCCACTGCAACTTCAGTTATGCACAAGTTTCTTCCTTGCATAACCAAACTCAAGCTCTCAAGGCAAAACTTCCTCCTCTTTCCTCTTTTGCAAGACTCTAATCTCAGAAGTGTTTTGAATGTATTTATGAAGGATGTTGGTGAGAAATGCAAGCATAATGGACTGCTATTTATAGCGGAGGCAAGAGGATGCGAGGCATGGCCAAACTTGCACAAATGCCAAGTCTGCCCTTTTCCAATCGAGTGAGCTATTTTCTGATGAGCCAAAAAGTCTTCAAAGCTAGCCATACCTTCTGTTGGCAATGTGCGCTGATTAGATTGGTTCAGGCTCCAAGTTTCAAGAAGCTTCCATGCTGTTTTGTTAAAGCTTCTCTCACTTGATCCACTTGCACACATTTGAATAAACAAATCTATTTTATGTTACAACTTGACAAATTCGTGGCACAGGTTCTGGATCATGCTAATTTGTGATTAAGCATCAGAAAAGTGGAAATCTTGGTGGTTAGAAGTGTAATGCATCATTATGCACAAATTGGTTACTAAAAACTCAAGAAAAGAACCTCAAACTTCATTAATTCGAAACTCCCAGCTCACTCCATGGATTGAGGAGTTCTGGTACTTTTTGGAAAGCCCTCAATGCCCTATACAACTTTCATGTCCAAGAGTTTTTGAGTTGAGGCCTGGAACTTTATGAAAAATTGGGTTGAAGTTGGTTGTTCATTAAGGCAAAAAGTGTTGAATTTTCATTAAGTCTTGGGTCAATTTGGCTTATAAGCTTCATAACTCAAAAACCATGCATTTTTAGGAGAAAAGTCATATTTAACACTTTGAAGATCTTGTAAAGGGCTTTCATTTGGGCTTTGAGTCACTCCATTTGGATGTGTGGTTTGGAAATTATGACCATTTCAATTTGGCACAAGAGGGGAAATTTCCATATATGAAAAGTTTCATGAACCAAACCTTACTTACTTTGCAAGAAATCTCTTGAAACTTGATCTTAATACTTTAAATCATCAATGAGGCATATTATGATGAATTGAGGCCTTGGAGGTTTCATTTGGATCAAAAACCCGAGAATTAGGGTTTTAGTCAAAACCCTAATTTCATCTGTGAATGCACTGGGGCAACCTCTTACGATCTTACTTCTTCCTTTACATCTAAAGCTCATAGATGGCCTTTAGGGATGTCTTTTATCATATGGAGTCAAGTCCTAAGGCTTGAGAGCACCTCTTGATCAAAATCAAAGGCAATTGTCTTAACCGAAACCCTAATTTGGAGACAGGGTGAAACTGTGGCTCAAACTAATCATGATGAGAGCTAGATGACCTTGAATTCTTGTTGAGTGAGACCTCTTGGATGTAGGTAACTCAAATGGTTGATGAACCAAGCAAATCTTGACTTGATAGGGCAAAATTCTTCAGTGATTCCTCAAGTTAAAATCCTAATTCCACACTTTGGTCTGGTGATCCTTTGTTGACTTGACTTGATTCAAAGTCTTGAGATTTTGGTTCCACACAACTAGTGAACCTTTGTGAGGCTTGTATAGAGTCAGAGGATACCTTAGGAGGCCTTGGATCTCTTTGCGCAAACCCTGATTTCAAACATAAGAGAAACAAGCTGCAAGGTATGGGTCAATTTAAACAATGCATATGTGATTGATCCTAAAGGTTTATGCAAGATGTTATGACATCTAAGAGGTAAAATTTGGGGTACAACAGTTGCCCCTATTTAAATAGCTTTACCGGATGGCACGAGGAAAGAAAATCCTCGGGACATCAAGGTGGAAAGGTATTTAAATATAGCAAATCGAAAATTTTGCCCTTAGATGGAATGCAGATGCTAAGGACAAGCAACAGACATGCAAATGCCGACATGCCATGAATTTCTAATATGATGATATGACACCATGATAGTGCAAAGGTGCAGACAAACCAGACACCAAAGGATAAAGAGCGAACAAACACAAGTGAGTAACATTGGGGAAGGATGAAGGTTAGTATCCATGAGGAAAACTCACTGGGGATACAGGCTGACCAACAAAAGAGACTCACTGGGGAGACTCTGAGGAAATACAGGGGATAGAAAAGATAGAGCTGAGGGGAAAACCCTACAGATCCTCACTGGAGATGAGAGCCAGAAAGGTATTCTCCATTGGGGAAAGATCCAGGGAGATGGACGACAGGTTCATAGGTGACCGGACGACACTAGGGAAGTAAGACACATTCTTACTGGGCATGAAACCAAAAAGAAGACATGATCTCCACTAGGGATCAGTTTGAAATAAAAGGATAGACATTCTCTAAAAGATTTTTTGGGATTTTCTTATACTGAAGAGTTCAAACTGGATCTTCAAGAAAAACCAAAAAAGACAGAGATAAACTTTTGCGTACTAGATGATGGAAAATGACTGGACTTTTAGCTGGGAATAAGGTTAAGGAACCAATATGAGTTGGATAAGAATTGAGGTTCATAGTTGACCTGAGATTTAGGTTCATAGGTGACCAAGGTTCTGGTTCATAGTTGACCAAGGTTCAAACAACGGGTTCATAGTTGACCTGAGGTTTAGGTTCATAGTTGACCTGGTTTCAAACAACGGGTTCATAGTTGACCTGAGGTTTAGGTTCATAGTTGACCTGGTTTCAAACAACGGGTTCATAGTTGACCTGAAATAAACAATGCCAGAGATTACTGGACTTAAGGTTCATAGGTGACCAAGGTTTAAACAACGGGTTCACATTTGACCTGAAGTTTAGGTTCATAGTTGACCTGGAATAATATTTAGGTTCACAGTTGACCTAAAACAAACAATGCCAGAGATTACTGGACTTAAGGTTCATAGTTGACCAAGGTTAAGATTCATAGGTGACCAAGGTTCATAGTTGACCTGAAATAATGTTTAGGTTCACAGTTGACCTAAAACAAACAATGCCAGAGATTACTGGACTTAAGGTTCATAGGTGACCAAGGTTTAAACAACGGGTTCATATTTGACCTGAAGTTTAGGTTCATAGTTGACCTGGAATAATGTTTAGGTTCACAGTTGACCTAAAACAAACAATGCCAGAGATTACTGGACTTAAGGTTCATAGGTGACCAAGGTTCATAGTTGACCTGAAATAAACAATGTCAGCAGATACTGGACTTAAGGTTCATAGGTGACCTGATATAATGTTTAGGTTCATAGTTGACCTGAAACAAACAATGCTAGCGGATACTGGACTTAAGGTTCATAGGTGACCTGAAATAATATTTAGGTTCACAGTTGACCTGAAACAAATAATGCCAGCGATTACTAGACTTAAGGTACCAGATAGGTCGATACCGGGGTTGTAGGTTAGACTTCCTGGGGAATAATGCGTAAAGAGTCAAAATTTGGCGTACAAAGGTGAAGACCGGACGTAAGCAAGTCACAGGCAAAATTCCACAACCAATAAACAGAGGTAACAGGAGATACAAAGCCTTACAACCAAAAACCAATGCAAAAATGCATAATGCCATGGTATGATACGAATGTTTTAACGATATGCAAGGGGCAACTCTAACGAGAGACGACATATTGGAAATAGCGAAAGGAAAGGTGACCCATCCATCATACTGAGATATGACGGCCATGGGTTCTAGAGTTAATCCCTGGATGTCTTCACTTCACTGGGGAAATAAAATTCACATTTTCAACAAACATCTGTGAAGATACTGGGGAGAAGTCCTTTGTATCGGTGGTCGGTCATTACTGAAACGTTTAATTCAGGGAAGTAGTGCCAAACGCTCTTTAACAACAAGTTCGCACCAGATGATTTATCAGTGTTTTCGTCGCAACCAGAGCTTTTGAGGGAGGCAAATGATTTCACTAAATCATCCCTGATGCCAAAGCAAAATATATTTTCATTGTGTTTTCTCACAAGATTTTTTTTCAAAACATTTCCTGCTTTCAAAACAATTATTAATGAATAAGTGAAGTTTTGCATAACAAGGAAAACATCAGAGTAATGATAAATATCAAGCAAAGAATGGCTCAAAATCTGATTTCATTAGAATGGTAACTTGCCAATAGCAAAGTTCCATGGAACATTACAATTGAAAAAATGGAAATTTGGGAAAAAGGTTACATCATATTCAATGACCACTACCATCCTTAATGACTAAGATTCCTAAAGATCTTTGCTGCTGATAAAGGCGACTGAAACTTGAATTTCTTCATGAATCTCTGGGTGTAGGTGACAACCCTATCTGACACAGTGAAACGCCTTTGTCCCTAACTTTTGCCTGGACCGCCCTTTCGGGTTTTCAATCCACCGGGACGCTCTTTTTTGCCTAGGCCGCCCTTTCGGGTTTTCAACCTAGCGAGCTCTTTCTTTTTTATTTATTTATTTATCCCTAACTTTTGCCTGAGTCTCCTTCATAGGTTATGACCCACCGGGATACCCTTTTCTTTCCTAAGTCGCCATTTCTGGTTTTCGACTTAACGAGTTTTTTAGGCGTAATATTTTCGTACTGAGTCAGCATTCACAGGGTGTGCGAGTTGTTCACCATCCATCATTGTGAGGAATAAGGAACCTCCAGAGAACACAATTTTTACTATAAATGGACCCTCATAGTTAGGCACCCATTTTCCTCCAACATCCCTTTGAGATGGCATAATCTTCTTGAGTACAAGCTCTCCTTCTCGAAATTCTCAAACACGGACCTTCTTGTCAAATGACCTCTTCATTCTCTTCTGATACAAATGACCATGACACATAGCAGTCAGACGTTTCTCATCAATGAGGTTCAGCTGGTCGTATCTCTCTCGGACCCATTATGCTTCATCAAGCTTAGTTTCCATCAGAACTCTCAAAGACGGTATTTCAACCTCAATGGGGAGAACAACATCCATTCCATAAACCAAAGAAAAGGGGGTTGCCTCTGTCGAAGTTCGAAC